>JAGFNQ010009450.1:119711-149247 GCA_024364735.1 Boesenbergia rotunda
TTGTTAACACAGTTAGAACAATCAAAACTCTGGCATAGGAGATTAGGTCATACCAATCTAAGAACTATCTCAAAAATTACCCAACTTGGGCTTAGTAAAGGGTGTTCCTAAAATTAAGAGTAATGAAAACCTAATATGTGAATCCTGTAATCAAGGCAAACAAACCAAGTCTAGTCACAAATTGATCCAATCTGATCAAACCCAAACCACACTTGAGCTCCTACACCTTGACCTATTTGATTCACATGGAGCCAAGTCACTAAGTGGAAACCGGTACTGCTTAGTGATAATTGATGACTACTCTAGGTTCACCTGGGTTAGGTTTCTAAAGACCAAAGATGAAACCCTGAACCTATTTAACAACTTTTGCAAATTGATTGAAAATCAAAATGATACCAAAATAAAAAGACTTAGGTCTGACCACGGGGGAGAATTCGAGAATCAAAGATTCGAAGAATTCTGCCAAAGTAAATGGATATAAACACGAATTTTCGTGTCCTAGAACCCCCCAACAAAATGGCATAGTAGAAAGGAAGAATAGAACCCTACAGGAAGCTGCTAGGGCTATGCTTAATGAATTTGACCTACCCAACCACTATTGGGCAGAAGCAATTAGCACAGCTTGCTATATCCAAAATAGGACTCTGCTTAATAAAAGGTTAAGTAAAACACCCTATGAACTTTACTACCACAGGACTTCCAAACCTACACTATCTTAGAGTCTTGGATGCAAAGTCCATATTCTCAATACCAAGGACTATCTTGGAAAATTCCAATCCAAGTCAAACCCAGGTATCTTTCTAGGGTACTCTACAACAAGTAGAGCTTATAGAGTCTACAACAAAATAACTAAGAAAATTGAAAAAACAACCAACTTAATATTTGATGAAGAAACGAACCCAAAATCTGACAATTCTGACTTAGCTTCACCAAATACTGATCAAGAAGATAACTCTGAAACCCTAACTGAACCCTTTAATGACTTAACAATTGAACCAAATTCTGAATCAGTTGAAACAACCAATGAACCTAGGATTGAACCTATTGGACCAGCTGGACCTGAAGCTGAGCCAAGTACTAGACAAACCAAGAAACCCAGACTTAGTCACCCAACTGACAGATTGTAGGTGATCCAACCTTAGGAGTCAGAACTAGAGCTTCCTATAGAAATCTCAGTCAAATAGCCATGATTTCAAAGATTGAACCTAAGACTATTGAGGAAGCCCTACCTGATCCTGACTGGATCTTAGCCATGCAAGAAGAGTTAGCCCAATTTGAGAGAAACCAAGTCTGGGAGTTAGTACCTAAACCTAAGGGAAAATCCGTAATTGACACTAATGGGGTATTTAGGAATAAGTTAAACGACCAAGGTGAAATAGTCCGAAATAAAGCCCGCTTAGTAGCTAAGGGATTCAGCCAAATAGAAGGATTGGATTATGATGAAACCTTTGCCCCTGTAGCTAGACTTGAGTCGATTAGGATGTTACTAGCCTTTGCATCCCATAAAGGATTTAAATTATACCAAATGGATGTAAAGTCAGCCTTCTTAAATGGGCTTATTAAGGAAGAAGTTTATGTAGGACAACCCCCAGGATTTGAGGATATAGAAAAACCCGATCATGTCTACAAACTTAGTAAAGCTCTTTATGGACTAAAACAAGCTCCCAGGGCTTGGTATGAAAGATTATCCAATTACCTGATCTCTAAAGAATTCAAACAAGGTCAAATTGACCCAACCTTGTTTGTTAAAATTTTAGAAAAAGATATATTTGTTGCCCAAATTTACGTAGATGATATAATATTTGGATCAACTAACTCTAAATTTCTAAAAGAATTTGTAACAATTATGGAAAGTGAATTTGAAATGAGTTTAGTTGGGAACTCAACTTTTTCTTAGGATTACAAATCAAACAAACTAAAGATGGAAATTATGTACATCAATCTAAATATGCTAAAGAACTAATTAAGAAATTTAAAATGGATAACTCTAAAAGTATAAGTACCCCAATGGCCACAAATGTAAAAATAGATAGTGACCCTGAGGGTAAACCAGTAGACCTAAAACTTTACAGAAGTATGATAGGAAGTCTACTATACCTTACAGCCAGCAGACCTGATATACTCTTTTCAGTAGGGATGTGTGCTAGGTACCAAACATGTGCTAAGGAAACTCACTTAGCAGCCTTAAAAAGAGTCTTAAGATACATTAAGGGCACCCTAAATGTAGGGATTTGGTACCCTAGGACTTCATCCTTTAAGTTATCAGGATACTCTGATTCTGACTATGCTGGTTGTAAATTAGATAGAAAAAGTACAAGTGGAAGCTGTCAACTTTTAGGAAATAGCTTAGTAAGTTGGTGCAGTAGAAAGCAACACTGTGTTGCTTTATCAACAACTGAAGCTGAATATGTAGCCTTAGGAGAGTGTGTAGCTCAACTCCTATGGATGATGCATACTCTTAAGGACTTTCAGCTAGACTACAATCAGACCCAAGTCAATATTGACAACATTAGCTCAATTAACTTAACCAAAAACCCAATACAACATTCTAGAACCAAACACATAGAAGTAAAACATCACTTTGTAAGAGATCACGTAGCTAGGGGTGAAATAGTCCTTAAGCATGTAGACTCCAAGTCCAACCTAGCTGACATATTCACTAAACCCCTACCTGAATCTGAGTTTAGCTCACTAAGAAGGCAGTTAGGGTTATGCTTAGTAGAATAGAATCATTTGGTTTTTGGATTTTCAATTTTAAATTGAACTTAAAATGTCTTTTAAAATGTTTTTTGTTAAAAATATTACTTTAACTTTAAAAAGTTTTTTTACTTAGTTTTATTTCAAAAACTACCCCCTTCAAAACTAGGGCCTCTTTTACGAAATGGAATTAGCCTAGGCTCTAACCCTAGAATTGCATGCACCTATAGACTTAGAAGCCAGCATCTCACAAACACCTTAGGATACTTTTGATTGATAACCTAGAAAGGGTTGAGATGCTTAGGTCTTTGCCTCAATTCAAGATGCTTTAAGTCAGTGCATCGGCAGCAATTGGGGCACTAAATGAACAGCAATCAGGTCAAGTGTCAAGTTTAGACAATCTAACTTGAACAATGCACTTAACTTGACTAACTCTAGCAAAAGCTACTGTTTATAACAGTTAGTAAGTAGCTAAATGGGTTAGACAGGTCCCTAAAAGATTTAACCAGACTTAGGTCTTCCTTTGATTCAGTACAGCAAATGCTTTATTATTGCAAATATCTTTTTGTGCATTTTGTTTGATATATGTCAAAGGGGGAGAGTTGGAAAGGAAACAGGGAACAAAAACCATTTTATTGTAACGACCCGGCCCCTCGGCCCCTTGGGCGGCCCAACTGGCGGCCCACTTGGCGGCCCAACTGGCGGTCCCTTGGGCGGCCCAACTGGCGGCCCACTTGGCGACCCCTTATGTCGTCAACCGACGACCATTGGCCGTGCCGTTACTCACAAGTACTTTCCACCCCTGGCCAGTGGATTTTTGCCTTCCTCAGGATTCGAACTCTAGACCTCCAGGATAAGTACTAGAGTTTATGAATCCTGATACCAATTGAGCTGTGTTTTTCCAAATTTCTATTATTATTTTTTTATTATTGCTCTGAATTGCTATTAAGTTTTTTAAAAATATTCTCTGAAAAGCTTTTTCTAAAGTCTGAAATTTTTCCAAATCCTGAAAAATTTTCTAAATCAAAAAAAATTTTTTTTCCCAAGTCTCAATTTTTTTTAAAAAACTGAAAAAGTCTAAAGTTTAAAAAGTTTTCCTAAAAATTTGCTAAAATGTGAAAACTTCTTCAAACTTAGAATATTTTTCTTGAAAAACTCAGTCAATACTTAAAAAGTTTTTCGATAAAAAAATTTTTCTAAGTATTTAAAGTAAAACCACCTACTTTTGAAAAACCTAGGGGGAGATTACTTCCAGGGGGAGGGAATCCAACTTAGGATTTCAATTTCAGCATTCTTTTTCCCTTAACCTTTTGAACTAGGTTGTCATATATCAAAAAGGGGGAGATTGTTGGTGCAGTATGCACCCAAGTCAAACCTGTGTTTTGTTATTGACAAAAGGGTTCAAAAGTTAAGGGTTATTTGTTGTCTAACAATGCTCCTTGAGTCTACAGGAAAAGCCCTAGCGAAGGAATGCTAGGCACTGGCGAAGGACTGCCAGATAGAAAAAGCCCTAGCGAAGGACTGCTAGGCACTGGCGAAGGATTGCCAGACAGACAAGCCCTAGCGAAGGAATGCTAGGCACTGGCGAAGGGCTGCCAGAAGAAAAGACCTAGCAAAGGGCTGCTAGGCACCAAGCGAAGGGAAGCTTGGCAACTCAAGACCTGGCGAAGGACTGCCGGGCAAAAGTCCAACTGGAGGGTCCGGTTGGCACCAGGTAAACTCTCCCGAGAGGAGTAGGTGAGGACGCGCTCCCCTCGAGGGAACATTAGGCATCGGTTCGACCTAGGGCTCCATTTTGGAGACCAAAAGTCAGAACCAAGACAGCTAAGGCTGTGAAAAATCAACTTAGTATTTGCTATTTTGGACTAACCCTGGATGCAGGACCGAAGGACTGCGTTTCTGCAGCTCAGAGGGCCTCAAAGGAGTGAGGCCACAGCTGAGCAGGGCGCCCTGGATGTGTCGGGCGCCCCAGAGTCAACCCAAAGTCAGCAGAGAAGTAAACCTCCGACAGCACAGCGTTGGGGGGCGCCCCGCGCATGTCGGGCGCCCCTCTTGTCGCGGGCGCCGCGCAAATCGAGCACCGCGCAGATCGGGCGCCCCGCGTGTCTCGGGCGCCCACTGTGCCACGCCACTGAAGGCGGCTGCAGCTCACCCTCGCGAAGCCTCGGTGATAAAGTTTGACCGGTCAATCGGGCGCCCCGTGCGCGTCGGGCGCCCCAGTCAACTGTTATCCCGAAGTCGAAGTGATCAGTCACGACCGAGAGCACGCCGGATCAGAAGCCACGTGGAGGGCGCCCCGAGCATGTCGGGCGCCCCCTGCCCTATATAAAGAGGGCCTCGACCCTCTTCAAATACAATCAATTGCTTCGACAATTCTACGCTCTTCTGCTTCCACGACACGCTCCAGAAAGCTGCCAACTCAAGCCGACAACGTCCCGCTGCTCCAGAACTTCAATCTTCACCGGACGTCGGTAACAAGAGTTGTATTTAAAGTTTACTATTCTGCCTTATTGTAAAATCTAATTGTAAACTTTGCGAACTTATAGAATTGCCCGCAGAAAACGGTCAACGACCGTGGGCCTTGGAGTAGGAGTCGACCCAGGCTCCGAACCAAGTAAACCAGCTGTGTTTGCGTTATTGTGTTCTCTTTTATTTCCGCTGCGCACCCGCTCTTTTTAAATCCGAACGAATTGCGACATTCACCCCCCCCTCTCTCGCATTTCTCGATCCAACACACCTAACCCTCCAGGTTAGGATTTTCCAACACCTAGCCCTCCAGACTAGGATTTTCCATACCATGCCTGATCCCCGACCAGGACTTAATCATAATCATCATAATCATAATCAACCTAAACTAAAATCGATGTCAACACCAAAACAACAATCAGGGCCAGACTGCATCAACAGGTACCTCCATAAGTTTTTCACACTCAATTTCAGCATACGAAATAACAAGAGATTCATTACAATAAACAACTTCAATTTCAGGCTCTTCTAAAAATTTCCCACAATCAATTTTTGCATAATCTGTCTCAAGAATATCATAGCTGTAGGATCGATGCACGTGAGAGGGGGAGTGGATCACGTGCGTTTTTAAAAAATTTGAGCGCTTTAAAAAGCGTGCACAGTGGAAACGAAAGAAACGATTATAAAATAAAAACAAACACACAAACACGAACGAGTTTTACTTCGTTCAGAGCCTTCAGCGACTCCTACTCGAAGGCCCAGGTCCCTCGGATCTTTCCGTTGGGCAATCCACTAAAACTCTCTACCGGTAAACCCCGATAGAGAAGACGAGTACAAAAGAATTGAAAGTGTGACAACCCCACACTTTCAAGTAATTAGATGCAATAAAATATATAAAAAATTAAGTTCTTTTTACCGACGTCCGGAGTAGGTCGACTCTTTCGGGGCAGTAGGACGTCGTCGGCTCGAAGTGAAGCGTTTCTGGAGTAATGCGCGAGCGTAGAAGAACTTTGAGGCGTTGGAAGAAGCGTTGTTGAGAAGCCTTGGTCGAAGGGCCTTTATATAGGGCCTGGGGGCGCCCGGGACGACGGGGGCGCCCCCACGTGGCCTTCGATCCGGTTGTAGCTCGGTCGCCGTCTGATCCCCTTATCCTCGGGATCCGGTTTGATCGGGGCACCCGGAGGGCTCGGGGCGCCCGGATTGACCGGTCAAAGCCTCATCTCCTCGGCTTCGCAGGGATGCGCTTCGGCAACTGGTAGTGGGCGCGCCCGCGACAAGCGGGGCGCCCGGAGCATCCGGGGCGCCCCGAATCTAGCTGTCGAGGCGCGTTGTGGTTCTTGTAGACTTGGGTTGACCTTGGGGGCGCCCGAATCATCCAGGGCGCCTTGCTCAGCTTCTGCCTCACTCCTTTGAGGCTCTCTGAGCTGCAGATACTTAGTCCTTCGATCCTGCATCCAGGGTTAGTCCAAATAACAATTATATTATTATTTTATACAGCCTTAGCTGTCTTGGTTCTGACTTTGGTCTCCGAAATGGAGCCCTAGGTCGAACCGACGCCTGCTGTTCCCTCGACGGGGAACGCGTCCTCACTGGTTCGCTCCTCCAGTGACTTACCTCACTTACCCTTTGTGCAGCTTTACTTGACTTCTTGACCCACCAGGACTTCCTGCCAAGGCTCAACCACCCTGGTCTTCCTGCCAAGTCTCAACCAACTTGGTCTTCAGCCAGTTGTCAGGTCCCGCGGACCCAACTGGACTTCCCGCCAGGACTCAACCATCCTGGACTTAAGCCTGGTATCTGGTCCTAAGTCTTTCAACCCTGCACACTTAGTAAAGAGGTTAAACACCAACAACCCTAACTTTAACCACTTTGTCATACATCAAAACCCGAGTTTGACCGTTAGTGCAAACTGCACCAACAATCTCCCCCTTTTTGATGTATTAACAACTCAAGTTAAAGTTAGAAAAAAATAGATATGAACTTGCTTAAACATGCAAACAATATAATACAAGCATAGGTATGAAAGTTGCAGCACACAAGAAAGCAGAGATAAATAAATGTGAAATAAGCATGCTATTTGCAATTTTCTAACCCTTTTACCCTACTTCATGCTGTTTGCAATTTTCTAACCCTTTTACCCTACTCTCCCCCTTTGTCATTCATCAAAAAAAATATAAGCATAACAAGTTTAAGGGAGGAGAAATATAGGCTAAGTGTTAGAAAAGAAACTAGTCTTAAATCTATTAACTTAGCTTTCAAAAAAAGATTTTTTTTTTCAAAAAATATTTTTAGCGATTAGCTGGAACTCCCTCTCAATCTTTATCAACTTTTATCAAAATTTTCAAATGTGTTTTGTCAAAAAATGATATTTTGAAAAAGTATTTTGACCTCTGCTCCCCCTGGACCAAGTAATGATTGTGGTCTCTTTTCATGTGTCTAACCCTAGTTACTGACTAACTATCTAGATGATAGTAGTGTTCACTGGATTAGTCAAGTCAAGTAATAATGTCTAGCTCAGATTTTAGTGTAAGACTACATGACTTGATCACTGTAATGTTGGTATTTTACGCCCAGACTTACTGTGATGCACTGACTTAAGCATTCGAAAGTCCAGGCAGTGTCCTATGCATCTCACAACCGTTCAATGTTTTTGCAAACACAAACAAGTTAATATTAATGTGTTTTGTGAGATGCGGCTACCTAAATCTATAGGTTCATGCAATTCTAGGGGTCAAGCTTAGGCTAAGTCTGCCAGTTTTGAAAATCAAATTTTGAAAGACAATAAAGTTCTTGAAAAACAAGTTTTGAAAAGTCCGTGTTTAAGTTAAATTTTGAAAGACAATAATCTTTTGAAAAACACGTTTGAAAAATCCATGTTTTTAAACTCACAAGCTTAATTAGTTAAACCAAACGTCAATTTAAGCTTATCAGGTCAGTCCTAGTCTATAACACACATTCCTATTAACCTTCTTAAGTTGCTAAATTCAGATTCAGGAAGTGGTTTGGTAAATATATCAGCTAGGTTAGACTTAGATTCAACATGGTTAAGTTCAATTTCTCCTTTATTTACATGATCTCTGACAAAATGATGTTTGATTTCTATATGTTTGGTCCTAGAGTGGTGGATTGGGTTTTTGGTTAAATTGATTGAACTTAGGTTATCTATAAAAATTTTGACTTGTTTAAAATCTAAGTGAAGGTCCTTTAGGGTATGCATCATCCAGAGTAGTTGGGCTACACACTCACCCATAGCTATGTACTCAGCTTCAGTGGTGGAAAGGGCAACACAGTGTTGTTTTCTACTAAACCAACTAACTAGTGAGGGTCCTAGAAGTTGGCATCCACCACTGGTACTTTTTCTGTCTAATTTACAGCCAGCATAGTCTGAGTCAGAATATCCAATAAGCTCAAACTGGGCTGTTCTAGGGTACCAAATTCCTAATCTTTCTGTTCCTTTAAGGTACCTAAATATTCTTTTAACTAGGGTTAGGTGTGACTCTTTAGCACATGTTTGATACCTAGCACACATACTAACTGCAAAAAGAATATCAGGTCGACTTGCAGTTAAGTAAAGTAGACTTCCTATAGCACTTCTATAGTACTTAAGGTCAACAGGTTTGCCTTTTGGGTCACTATCTATAGTTTGATTGGTAGCCATTGGTGTCTTAGTCTCCTTTGTATTATCCATTCTAAATTTTCTAAGTAGTTCTTTTGTGTATTTTTGTTGATAGACAAAGGTACCCTCACTGGTCTATTTTATTTGTAGCCCTAAAAAGAAAGTTAATTGACCTACTAAACTCATTTCAAATTCAGTTTCCATTATCGTTGTGAAATCTTGTAAAAAGTCTGAGTTAGTTGAGCCAAATACTATATCATCTACATATACTTGGGCTACAAAAATATCATTTTTTAGTGTTTTAACAAATAGTGTTGGGTCAATTTTGCCTTGGTTAAAACCTTTTGAAACTAAGTAGTTAGACAGTCTTTCATACCAGGCCCTAGGGGCTTGCTTAAGTCCATATAAGGCTTTCTTAAGTTTAAAGACATAGTCAGGATATTCTAGGCTTTCAAAACCTGGGGGTTGACCTACATAGATTTCTTCCTTAATCAGGCCATTTAGGAAGGCTGACTTAACATCCATTTGATAGAGCTTAAATCCCTTATGGGCTGCATAGCTTAATAGCATTCTAATGTATTCAAGTCTAGCTACAGGGGCATAGGTTTCATCATAATCAAGACCTTCTACTTAGCTAAACCCCTTAGCTACTAACCTAGCCTTATTCCTGACTGTTTCTCCTTGTTCGTTAAGTTTATTCCTAAAGACCCATTTAGTTTCAATAAATTTCTTGCCTTTAGGTAAGGGTACTAAGTCCCAGACTTGACTACGTTCAAATTGGGCTAACTCTTCCTGCATGGCTATGATCCAATCAGGGTCAAGTAAAGACTCTTCTATAGACTTGGGTTCAATTTTTGAAATCAAGGCAATTTGACTAAGGTTCCTAAAAGCTGATCTAGTCTGAACCCTTAGTTCTGGATCACCTATGATTTGATCAGTTGGGTGGGCTGAGCTAACTCGAACAGTTCTGGGTTGGTTAGGTTCAGTTTCAGGTGTGGGTTCAGTTAGATCATTGTTTTGGTCCTCAATTGGCCTTTCATCAGGGTTAGTACTGGATCTAACAAAGTCAATTGGTTGGTAGGTGGTTTGATCAGAGTTATTTGGGTCAGATTTTTCATCAAATTTTACATTTGTAGTTTCTTCAATTTTTAGGGTAATTTTGTTATAAACTCTATAGGCTTTACTGGTAAGGGAATAACCTACAAAGATACCTTCCTCAACCTTAGAAGTAAATTTTCCTAAGTGTTCTCTAGTATTTAAGATATAGACTTTACATCCAAATACTTTAAGGTATTTAATGTTAGGTTGTTTGTTATAATAGATTTCAAAGGAGGTCTTTCCTAGGTTTTTAATTAGAGTTATTCTATTTTGTATATAACAAGCTGTACTAACAGCCTCAGCCCAAAGGTATTTAGGTAAGTTGTATTCATTTAGCATTGTTCTAGCTGCTTCTTGTAGTGTTCTATTTTTTCTTTCTACAACTCCATTTTGTTGAGGTGTTTTAGGGCAAGAGAATTCGTGATGGTAGCCATTTTCTAGACAAAATTGATTAAATTTGTGATTTTTAAATTCTCCGCCATTATCGCTCCTAAGTCTTTTGATTTTAATCCCATTTTCATTTTCTGTTAATTTACAAAATTGAGTGAGTGTATCAAAAGTTTCATCTTTATTTTTTAAGAATTTTACCCAGGTGAATCTTGAATAGTCATCTATAATTACTAGGCAGTATAGGTTCTCATTAATTGATTTAACCCCATGTGAGTCAAATAGGTCTAGGTGAATTAATTCTAGAATTGACTTGGTTTGAGTTTGATTAGTTGGTTTGTGGGTTGACCTAGTTTGTTTTCCTTGTTGACAAGCATTACATAAGGTTGACTCAAGGTTAGATAACTTTGGTAGGCCTCTAACTAAACCATTTAGTTTAGGTAGTTTTCTGAAGTGTGTGTGTGAAAGTCTCCTATGCCAGAGCCAAGTCTCATCCTTATGGGTTAAGAGGCAGTTTTCTTAGGGACAGATTAACTTAATTTCATAAATGTTATTCTGCCTAAGTCCTCTAAGTGTGATGTTTGGGTTGTCATTGTGTTTGATCAGACATTCATTGGATAGGAACCTAACCTTATAACCAGTGTCACACAATTGGCTAATGCTTAGTAAATTGAAGTTGAAATTTTCAACAAGTAATACATTTGTTATTAGGAAATCAGACTCAAGTTCAATATTGCCTAGGCCAATTACCTTAAGTTTACCGTTGTTTCCAAAAGCAACGGTCCCTAGTCTTTTGTACTTGAGTTCTGTAAATTTGGTGGGATCCCCAGTCATGTGTCTGGAGCATCCACTGTCAATGATCCATTTGTTTTCCTACAGTTAAGTAAAAGGTTTAGACCTTAGGTTAAGTTTTTGAAAGAAAATTTAAGAAGATTTAAGGACTTGAGTTTGAATTTTAAATTTGAGTTATGTTAATTTTGATTTTGAATTTGATTTTTATTTTTGAATTTGAATTTTAATTTTAATTTTTGAATTTGAATTTGAATTTTTGAATTTGAATTTTAATTTTTAAATTTGAATTTTATTATTATTATTATTTTTTTTGAATTTGAATTTTAATTTTAAATTTTTGAATTTGAATTTGAATTTGAATTTTTGAATTTTTGAATTTGAATTTGAATTTTATTTTTTGAATTTGAATTTTATTTTATTTTAATTTTTTTTTTTGAATTTTTAATTTTTGAATTTGAATTTGAATTTGAATTTTTGAATTTGAATTTGAATTTGAATTTTAATTTTTGAATTTGAATTTTATTTTTTGAATTTGAATTTGAATTTTAATTTTTGAATTTTAATTTGAATTTTAATTTTTGAAAGTGGAGTTATCAATCAATAATTTGAATTTGGTTATCCTTATTCATCTCACTCGGTCTAAGTCATCAATCAAGGGGGTCCTATGATTTTGTGAGATGATTTTGAGTTTGTTTAGAAAAGTTAACTTGACCTTGTGTTAGATCCAAGTTTAACAAGTAGTAATTTAAAAGTACACTTCAATAATTGGCTTCCAGGCCATGGCGAGGCACAGTGGCCTTCTTTGGCCGAAGCCTTATTGGAGCAACAACCATTTTCTAGGCAAAGCCGCTTAAAGAAGTTGAACTTTTAACTTACTCATTGAAAGCCCTTGTACTAAATAGTACAAGAGTCAAATTAACTTTGAAGCTAGTCCTAAGTGCCCTCCTGGGCAAAGGCTGATTTTGAAGTGCCAACTAGTTTGGAACCTCCCCCTAAATTGTAGACTGGGTGCCTAGGGTTAATGTAATGGATGTCCCTTTTTGGGGCATAAAATTGATTCTGACCTACTTGCTTTGTTAGATAAGCTTTTGGAACCCACGCTTTTCGTTGATTTTTGCAGGGGTGGATAAAGGAGATAAAGGATCTTTAGTTCAATCTTGATTTATATCCTATCCCAGATTTGTTGTACATGCCCTTTTGTGATCCAAGAATAAGGTCAAGGTTCTTGGATCGGGTTGTGAAAGTTGCTAGTAGTTCCTTAAGTTTTAGGACTTCGCCCTTTAGGGTTGAGTTTTCATTGTCAAGCTCAATTAATTTTTGATTTTGAGTTTGTTCAGTTAATGTTCTGGTATTAATTAATTGCTCCTTAAGGTCTTGATTTTCCTTAAGGAGCTGGTCATTTCTAGATTCAGATGCAAGCAATTTTTTATTTAAGACAGAAATAATTTTAAAGAACTTTTCATTCACTGAATCTAAATATACCTTAGTCGAGCCGTCTGAAAATAGTCCGATCTCTTGGCTCGACTCGTATTCGGAATCCTCGTCTTGCTCCGAGTCCGATTCTGGTCCGGTTGCCAACAGTGCGAGGTAGCTTGCGTTCTTCGGTTGTTCATCGTCGGAATCGTCCGAGCTTTCATCCCACGTGGCTTGAAGAGCCTTCTTCTTTTTGTTCTTAGTGGGTTGGTTCTCCTTCTTGTAAGGGCATTCATGTTTGAAGTGCCCTTTTCTGTTACAGCCGAAGCAGATCATTTTGCTTTTACCTTCAGTGCTGGAGGGCTTCATCACCTTTTGAATATCTTTCTTTGAAAATTTGTTCTTCCTTCTGGTGAACATTTTTCTTACCAAGTTTACCAGTTGTTCTTCTTCATCTGAGCCAGAGTCTGACTCATTTTCAGGTTCTTCTTGAATTTTTCTCTTTGATTTGGCTTCTTTTGGTGAACCTGCAAATAAAGCTAGCCCTTTCTCGACCTTGGCGTTAGTTTGCTCATGCAGCTCTAATTCACAAAATAGTTCATCCAGATTAATTTTTGAAAGGTTCCTAGAAATTTTATAGGCATCTATAATAGATGCCCATAGTGAATTTCTAGGGAACGCATTTAACGCATACCTTATGATGTCCCGGTTCTCCTGTTTGTGCCCGATCATGTGGAGTCCATTCAATATGTTCTTAATCCGGGCGTGGAGTTGACTTGCTGATTCTCCTTCCTGCATTTTTATGTTAAACAACTTATTTAATAACATATCTCTCTTTGTTACCTTTGCATCAGAAGTGCCTTCATGTAATTCTGTTAATTTGTCCCATAGCTCCTTCACCGAGTCGGTTGGTCCAATTCTGTTTAACTCCTCTTTGGTAAGTCCGCACTGGAGGGTGTTCTGAGCTTTGAACTCGGCCTGGGCCTTTTTCTTCATCTCCGAGTTCCATCTTTCGGGCTTTAGTGGAGCATTATTTCCCTCATCCATTGGCGGTGTGTAGCCTGTTTGAACTGCGAACCACTGATCCATGTCGGTCTTCAAATAAACCTCCATCCTTCTCTTCCAGTAGGGAAAGTCTTCCCCATTAAAGAGGGGAGGGCGGGCAGTGCTATAGCCTTCACCTTGGGCCATTTAAATTCTGTACACACGAAATAAAAGTAGAAAAAATATCCCAAGACTGGGTCTTGGATTAGTAGTGCGGTAGGAAAAGGAGAAGAGAGAGAAAGAGCGACTCGAAATGGTGTTGCACCAAATTCGAGTAAAATCAAACGAACGAAAAAAATAATCCAAATCTAGGCAACAATACCTAATTTAGATTAAGTGTAGCGAAAAACCAAAAATCGAAAAAAACTGGATTTCCCCCGGCTCTTATGGTGGTTGCACCGATACAGAGCGTACCAGGCTCTGATACCACTTGTAGGATCGATGCACGTGAGAGGGGGGGTGAATCACGTGCATTTTTAAAAAATTTGAGCGCTTTAAAAAGCGTGCACAGCGGAAACGAAAGAAACGATTATAAAACAAAAACAAACACACAAACACGAACGAGTTTTACTTCGTTCGGAGCCTTCAGCGACTCCTACTCGAAGGCCCAGGTCCCTCGGACCTTTCCGTTGGGCAATCCACTAAAACTCTCTACCGGTAAACCCCGATAGAGAAGACGAGTACAAAAGAATTGAAAGTGTGACAACCCCACACTTTCAAGTAATTAGATGCAATAAAATATATAAAAAATTAAGTTCTTTTTACTGACGTCCGGAGTAGGTCGACTCTTTCGGGGCAGCAGGATGTCGTCGGCTCGAAGTGAAGCGTTTCTAGAGTAATGCGCGAGCGTAGAAGAACTTTGAGGCGTTGGAAGAAGCGTTGTTGAGAAGCCTTGGTCGAAGGGCCTTTATATAGGGCCTGGGGGCGCCCGGGACGTCGGGGGCGCCCCCCACGTGGCCATCGATCCAGTTGTAGCTCGGTCGCCGTCTGATCCCCTTATCCTCGGGATCCGGTTTGACCGGGGCGCCCGAAGGCTCGGGGTGCCCGGATTGACCGGTCAAAGCCTCATCTCCTCGGCTTCGCAGGGATGCGCTTCGGCAGCTGGCAGTGGGCGCGCCCGCGACAAGCGGGGCGCCCGGAGCATCCGGGGCGCCACGAATCTAGCTGTCGAGGCGCGTTGTGGTTCTTGTAGACTTGGGTTGACCTTGGGGGCGCCCGAATCATCCGGGGCGCCCTGCTCAGCTTCTGCCTCACTCCTTTGAGGCTCTCTGAGCTGCAGATACTTAGTCCTTCGATCCTGCATCCAGGGTTAGTCCAAATAACAATTATATTATTATTTTATACAACCTTAGCTGTCTTGGTTCTGACTTTGGTCTCCGAAATGGAGCCCTAGGTCGAACCGACGCCTGCTGTTCCCTCGACGGGGAACGCGTCCTCACTGGTTCGCTCCTCCAGTGACTTACCTCACTTACCCTTTGTGCAGCTTTACTTGACTTCTTGACCCACCAGGACTTCCTGCCAAGGCTCAACCACCCTGGTCTTCCTGCCAAGTCTCAACCAACTTGGTCTTCAGCCAGTTGTCAGGTCCCGCGGACCCAACTGGACTTCCCGCCAGGACTCAACCATCCTGGACTTAAGCCTGGTGTCTGGTCCTAAGTCTTTCAACCTTGCACACTTAGTAAAGAGGTTAAACACCAACAACCCTAACTTTAACCACTTTGTCATACATCAAAACCCGAGTTTGACCATTAGTGCAAACTGCACCAACAATAGCAATGAATAAAATCAAGTTTGGGTGCCTCTAAAGAATTTTCATATAATTATTTTTTACAAATGATGTATCAATATATGCTTCACGTGCAATTCTAGACATCTCCCTGAAATTTTCTAAAGGAAAAGAAGAAATATTTACCTGATCGTGTTCAAAAATGTCTGTTGGTTCTACAAGAAATACCTCCATCTCAGGTTCAAATTCTGGTGGACATTCAACTGGAATAGGTGATCCTTGGGTACTTGCTCCCATCATGCAAGTCCCTACACTTTCTGGAAATGGTGGTGGTCCCTGGGCTCTATGCAATCCCCTACACCTGTAGAATCATCTCCTGTGCATGCCTCCTTAGTAATACCTGTAACAACCTTATTAAAAAGATTAGGACTATCAATAGCAGTATCATCACAAAATAAAAAATAAGAAAAATCCGGTAAAGCTTTAGTTTTGAAATCAAGGCTGTCGCATGCTTTTCCATCTATCTCCTCAGCTTCCTCTGAAATCAAAGCTCCTCCCACTATGTCAAATGCACCATCATCAACAATAAACTGTGCCTCAACAGTCTCATCTGCGGTGTCTATGCTCATAATAGAGTGATCTCCCCTAGGGTCCTTCATTGCATCGAAAATACTAAACTTGACTATTGTGTCTCCCACCTCCATCGAAAGTGTGCCAGCATAAACATCAATCTTTGTTCTGGCAGTCTTCAGAAAAGGCCTTCCAAGGATAAGTGGGGATCTACGTGCAAGATACTCTCCTTCCATGTCTAGAATGTAGAAGTCTGCAGGGAAAATCAACTCCTTCACTTTTACCAAAACATCTTCAATAACTCCTGCCGGGCGGGTCTGGCTTCTATTTGCTAGCTGAATCACAACCCCAGTGGGATGTAGAGGACCAATGCCAAGCATCTGGAAGATCGTCCTGGGCATGACATTAATGGAAGCTCCTAAATCCAGCATGACATCATGTTGTGTGGTGCTCCCTATCTCACAAGATACAGTAAACATGCCAGGGTCTTCACATTTCTGAGGTATGACATGCATGAGTGATGAAACATTTTTTCCCATGCTGACCAACTCATTTTCTTTAAGCTTCTTCTTGTGAACACATAGATCTTTCAGGAACTTCGCATATTTAGGAATCTGTTTAATCATGGTCAACAAGGGTACATTAATTTCTACTTTGCTAAAAAGTTTTACCAACTCATTGTACTCTTTGGTTTTCTCCTCCTCCACTTGTCTTTTGGCTTGAGATTTCCGCTGTGGAAAGGGCAATGGCACCCTAATTTCTTCCTCTTGAACCGAAGATGAAGGAGCTGATTTGTGAGCTGCTGCCCCACTTGAAGTAGTTGCTGTTAAATCTGTTTCGGGGCTGATTTGTGCTTCATTTTCCACCAAAATCACAGGATTACTTGTTGAGGGAGTTGAGCACGGGCTAGGGGTGGAATCAACTGAATTTGGAGTGGTTTCAGGGCTGATCGGTGCTACCCTGTTTTCAGAAAATTCAGCTCTTGGTCTATTTTGAGTTGATGCAACCTTCCCACTCCTCAAATAAATTGCGCTAACATTTCCCTTTGGATTGGGAACAGCTTGAGAAGGTAGTTGGCCTGATCCTTGAGCTTTATTTTGATTTATTTCACTAGCCATTTGCCCAATTTGCCTCTCAAGGTTTTGTATGGTGGCAAAAATATTACCTTGCTGCATTTGTTGGAATTGGGACTGTTGGGGCTGATAGAAGGGCTGATATTGTTGTTGGAAGGGCTGACAATTTGGCTGGAATGTTGGAGAAATTTGTTGAGAATTACAACCTTGAAAATTCTGATTTTGAAATGGAACTTGTTGTGGTGAGGGATGAAATTGATTGGGCTGAAATCCTTGATTTTGGGGCTGAAAACTTTGATTCCAAGGCTGGAAATTTTACTGCGGTTGTTGGGATGGCTGCTGTGAAGGTTGATATTGCTGTGGGTAATTCAAATTCCCTTGGAAACTTTGTTGATTCCCTTGAGACGGTTGCTGGAAATTCTGAAATGTAGGCTGGAAAGGCTGATTTGGGGGCTGAATTTGCTGATTTAGCTGCTGTGATTGAGGTTGTAGTGGCTGTGCTTGCTGGAAAATCTGTTGGGGTTGCTGAAATTGTTGTTGTTGTGGACCTTGTTGGTAA
Source organism: Boesenbergia rotunda (assembly GCA_024364735.1). Taxonomy (NCBI): domain Eukaryota; kingdom Viridiplantae; phylum Streptophyta; class Magnoliopsida; order Zingiberales; family Zingiberaceae; genus Boesenbergia; species Boesenbergia rotunda. The sequence continues at coordinate 137,153 of JAGFNQ010009450.1, forward strand.
AAAGAATTTCCATACCTCAGATTTGGATGATCCCTCCAACCAGGATTATAAGTAGAGGAGTAAGGGTTGTTTCTGGCTTGAAATTGTCCCCTAACCAATGTCGCTAGTGACTCATCTTGTTGGAGGTTGGGACATGAATCTGAATTGTGTTCCTGGCTAGAGCAAATACCACATACACTCATCACCATTTGACTTGGTTGTGGAGGCACCGAAAGAGTTGAATTTTTACTTGCAATATTGAGACCCATTTGCTTAACCACTGATGCGAGCTCTACCAATGCATTCTTAATCTCCTTTTGATTACTAGAAACCAACTGAACTTCATTAACCCCTCTAGTAGATAATGCTCTGCTTCCGAACTGTTGTGAATTCTCAGCCATATTTGAAATGAGCTCCCTAGCTTGATTTGACATTTTGTTTACTAAGGCCCCTCCAGCTGCAGTATCAATCATAATCCTATCCATCTGTAATAATCCCTCATAAAAGTACTGGATGAGGAGCTGCTCACTAATCTGATGCTGGGGCAACTGGAGCAAAGTTTGTTGAATCTCTCCCAGTAGTCATAGAGTGTCTCACCCACCACTTGCTGAATGCCACAAATACTTTTTTTGATGATTGCAGTTCTAGAGGCTGGGAAATATTTTTCTAAGAATGCCTTCTTCATGGAAATCCAGTTAGACACGTGCCCAGTAGGTAAGTAGTAAAACCAGTCCTTAGCTGCTCCAGTCAAAGAAAAGGGAAATGCTCTCAGCTTGATATCTTCTTCTAAATACCCTGAGGCTTCATAGTGGAGCATACAACATGAAACTCATGCAGGTGTCTATTTGGATCTTCTCCAGATAATCCTTGAAACTTGGGCAGCAAATGGATGAGTCCAGATCTAAGCTCAAAATCTCCACCCAGCTCTGGATAAGAAATGCTGGAATACTGAAATGTAACATCTGGTGCTGCGAGTTCTTTCATGATCTTCTGGTGGTCTGCCATCTGATCAACTGAATAGGCTGAAATAGACTGAGTAAGAATAATGCCAAATCCCTCTGAAACACTGAGCTGGCTCCTCCTAGCTCTGAAAGTCCTCTCAATCTCAAGGTCAATGTCCTCAAGATCACCACCTGTAGACCTGGTCATAAAATCAAAAACAAATCACAGTAAAAGTATATAGAAAGATGAAACAAATAAAATCAGATCACAAGATATAGCAGTAAGTGCAAAAATAGATCAAGAAAAATATAAAATGAGCGCACAAGCAAAAAATCAAACAACTCAACTAGTATGATTCCCCGGCAACGGCGCAAAAAATTTGATAGACCCAAAAGAGCTGTCACGAAAGTGGGTCTCAAATTTAGATATTTATAAGCTGGAAACCCTTTTTACAATCAAAGAATAGAATGGTAGTAAAGGGGCCATAGGTCATATTTTTCCTAGGGTTAGTTGAGACGGTTTGACTTGAGCTTGAATTTATGTGTCGTTAATATTTTTTTAGGTTCAAATAAAATCTGGTGTTTGGTTTCAATCAGAAATGACAATGCAATGAAAAGGAAAGGAAACTTGACTAAGCAACTTAAACTAGGTAATGACAATTAAGGACTAAACAATTATGAACTTGAACAAAGCAAAGTAGATTTTCAGATTTGGAGATTTAAACTAATAACAAGTACTATAGCAATCACATTCCAAACACTAAGTAATTGAATCAAAGTAATGTTGGCATTTAAGAATGAAACTAATGCAGAATTATAAACAAAATTTCAGAAATGAAGACTTGATACAAAGTGAAGAATGGAAACTAACTTGATACGCAAGGAAAGGAACTTATGTGCTAAAAGAAATTAAGTGCAGATTTATAACTGATGGATCACACTGATGTGAAGCAAATAAATGTGAAACAAACAATTTCAATGCAAAATTCAGAAGCAATGAGTGCAGCAACAAGAGTTCTGAACCTAGCTGATGTGCAAAGTGATTTGAATGCAGAAATGAAATGCAAACTTCATAACTGAATGCAGATATGCAGTAACTGATTGAATGAAGAAACTCACGAATATAATGCTGAATTCGAATCACTAGTCTAAATTCAGAAAAACTTAAGAGGAGCTAATGTTTACTTGGCAAAAATTTCAGAAATGCTAAACTAAACATGCTGGACTGAAACTGATACGCAAGCTGAAACTTGAAGCAGAAATTGAAAGAAAGTGCTATGCAAATGGAACAAGCTACCATGGAACTTTAGAAGAAAATCTAAGACTTGTGGGATACAAAATTCAGAACCCAAGCAAAAACTGATACGCAAGATCAGAATTAGAAAACTGATACGCAAGCAGTTTAATCAAAAATTCAGAAATACAACTAAGTTTGAATCAAGCCGAACTGAGTATGATTGTTCATTGAACAATAAACCTAACTAATTAAGATGCTGAATTGTAAGCTAACCATTGCGAAAGCAATTCAAGAAGATGAAATCCCTGGTACAAAGTTCAGAAACAGTAAAGGAAATGCAGGAAACAGGGCTGATACACAGTGACCACTTGATACGCAAGCAACAAATAGAAAATTCACTGGAATTGAATACAATTTATCACTGAACAAGTTCACTAGCTAACTACTTGCAAAATTAAAACCTAATTGAAGGCAGAACAATTCAGAAAAGGAATTCAAACAGCTGTTGATACGAGACAGAAACAGGAATAAATGCAGAATTGAAATTACAGCCAAAACAAAAGAAATGTATTAAGAAACTAAGCCTCGATCATTCCCTTGTCTCAAGACCTCCTTGCCGTCACACAAGAGCAAGCCAAAAACCCCTTCAACTCGCAAATCAATGGGAAAACAGCTCCAATTTTAGATCTGCTCACAGATTCGCACTCAGCTAGAGAAAACCAATCCGATCTCCTCGATCTCGCGATGTGAAAATGCTAGGAAGATTTGATGTTGATCAGAAACTATCAGAAGACCCTTCAAACAGCTTCGATTGAAAAGAATGGCACGCGATCGCGATTAAGTCGATCAAATCACAGAAATGGACGAAACCCTCAATCCACTCTGTTCCGGTGAGAATCTGAGCTAGAACTTCAATGGAAACCTTCTCCCAACGATCCAGATCGTGTTCCAAGGTTGTGATCGAGATGGCCACGCCTTCAAATGGAAAAATCGCCGAAAAAATTGAAGAACTAGTGAAGAAACACACGAAGAACGCAGCTGGAATTGGCGAAGACGCGACCCCTGTTCTGCGGAGGGAATTTCCCTTTTAAACTTATGCAATTTAATTTGGACGGCTGAGATTGTTCAAAGCTCATCCAACGGTTGATCTTCGTCCGATTTGGCTCAAACTTCTCAGATCTTGATCAAGGGTCAGGATCATCCTCGGGGTAGCTCAGATCTGTTAGATTCACAACGGATGGTTCAGATCACCTTGATCTTTGAATGGATGGTCTAGATCCTCCTGATCTTGATCTGACGGTCAGATGATCTCTGATTTGGATGAAATTTTCAAATCTTGATCTGATCGCTCGATTAACCTTAATCCCAACTCGGATTGATCAGAAGTTCTCAGATGGTCTAAATCTAACCGTTCTTGCATCGGACGGTCCATATTAGTCGACACTTGACCACTTGATTCAGTCCACTTTTGACTCAACTTTGACCCAACTTGACCTAGGTCCATGATCCTTCCAAGCCTACAAAAGTAGATCAACAATTTAGTGACAAAACAATTCAAAAATATCAAAATTTGTAATTAAGTCCAAAATGAATGTAAATCCTAAAACCTAGGGTAAATCCATAATTACGCAAGTAAAATATGGGTCAAACACGGATTTAAACATATGAAATGATCAATAAAATGATACTTATCACCCCCCCTTTTATCGTTTTCTCTCGATCCAACAAAGAAATCATAATTATCAAAAATCATCCTGAGATTTTGTTATCAAAAGGCGTACCAAAAGATTTCTGCTTTCGCTTATACCCCTCCTGCCAACAACTTTATTTTGCGGCTAAATTTTCGAGACATCTGAACTACTTTTTTAGAGTTTTGATTTTAAAATAAGAGAATGTGGTTCGAATACAGGTATTCTCCTTTTTCTCACCCTATATATCTCTTTTTGTCTTGCACAACTCGACTCATCATGAACCTTTTATTGTATTTTGCTGCGATTGCAAAAGAGGTAGTTGAAAGCAGGAGTGTGTTCTAGAGGTGACTTCAAAGAGTCAACTTCAAAGAATCGTTAAGGAAGATAGGTGTTGAAGGAGAAACTTCAAGCAATAGTATGTTTGGTAGAAGGAAGAAAAATATTTAGTAATGTATGTATGAACTAACTACTTAAAATTCGTATATACGGTGAAATGAAATAGTACAAGGGTTCTTATAACGTTTTTTTTCCAGCTAGACCATGTTCTGCTCTATATGATATGTAACGCCCGCTTTTTTTTTTTTTCATAAGCGGCGTTACGTTAACATACTTAGGGCATGTAGACATCATAAGGCAGCGGAATAACTTTAACTTTACTCATACATGCCCTACTACCATTCTTAACATAATGACATGGAAACTCGGCATATTGACTTCGTACTTAAACATCATATCATGTCATACTTAACATCACATCATAGAGTTCCATAAGTCATTATTCAAGCATTCAAGCGTATAAGTGACCAAAGTAAAGTTCTAGCATAAACGATAAACATATGATTTCCTGGGCCAAGTCACTACCACACACATGCGTTCTTGCCCTCCTGCTACTTCCTCATTGTCCCCTTGAATGATCTGCGGTATAAGGAAATAAGACTATAAACACACAGGCTTAGTAAGACTCTTTCCTACTCACAAAACCATTCGACATTTCATAATGAACACATGAAACATTAACATACTTGGTGCTCTACTTAGAACATAACAACTTGAATCACTTATCATATACTTGACATGGCATGAACATAAACATAAGTGAACATTCCTATCATGGCATGAGACATGACATAAACGTAAACATAGTAAACATTCTAAGCATGGCATGCTACATGGCATAAACATAAACATAATAAACATTCCTAGCATGGCATAATACATGGTATATACATAACATAATAAACATTCCTAGCATGACATAATACATGATATAAACATGTCTATAAGGTGTAAACCAACCTGTATGGCATAAACATAGGCATACCTCCTATCATAGCATATGAGCATCCTCTTAACATAATCATGACATAGATCATTTACTCTCATGCATATTTCTTAACATGAAGCGTAAGCATAAAAATCTTATCAGCATAGCATAATGCATAACATGAATGAATGCATGAGTGGAATGCATATACATAAGGATGCTTAACTTTTAAAACATACTTTTAAATGTTTAAACATAATCATCATATCATTGGGGTCCCCGGCTTGTACCACATACATACATCATAGCGCGCATCCCTAGCAAGTCCGAGGTAGCGAGCCCCGACCTACTAGGGTAAGGATATCATAGTCGGTAGTCCCCGAACCGAGGCGTTCTTAAGGAGCCCATCCCTGTTGCACAGCTCCGGTAGTGCCAGAACCGTGGACAGCATAGTCGGTAGTCCATAACCGGGGCGTTCTTAAGGTGCCCATCCCTTGGACCCATACTTCAGTCCGGTACAAGCTCATTCATAAAGTAAAATACTTTACATGTTTCATCATCCATAAGACATTCATAGCATAACCATGTTACATAAAGCATGACTTAACACATGCTTGTCCTTTCATCGTTCATACTTATTGCATAGCATCATGATGCCTAGAAGGCATGAGCATTATCTTCATTCATAAACATGGTATGCATCTTCTTTCATAAACATGGCATGCATCATTCTTATCATAACATAAACATAACATACTTATCATGACATCGTTCTTATCATGAACATAAACATAACATACCTATCATGGCATCATTCTTATCATGAACATAAACCTAACATACTTATCATGGCATCATTCATATCATGAACATACACAATAACATAGCATGGTTCTTAACATAACATGAGCATATAACATAGCATGGTTCTCTACATAACCTAAGCCTACATAGGTAGGACTTCGATAAACATGCTACCTACTATCCAAGTGCATGGCATAAAACATAAGATATTCATAATAAACCCTATTAAGCATGGCATCCAAATCATAACATACAACATAAAACATGGTGCTTAAAGTTAGGGTTATAGGTAACATGAGTTCTACCACATGCTTGGACCTATATATATATATATATATATACTTCATGATAAGCATAAACCATCATTCTTTGAACCTTAACTCCACCCCAAACCCTAGATACATGGCTTGGCCGAAACCTATAGGGAGGAGTTCCATCAATTCCATAAACATGTAAGATAGCATAAGGTAAAGGAACAACCATACATCATCTATGAGACCATAAGAAGCCATTGGGGCCCATGATTAGGGTTAACCCTAACCTTTAGCCCTCCTTCCTAGGGATGGCCGAAACATGTAAGGCCATGGGGGCATGGAAAAATTCCATTAAAATCCCCAATCAATCATTAAACACCAACCATACCTTACCATAGGGCCATTGGGGCCCTTACTTGAAATAAGTCCTAACTTTTTACCCTATTAGCAATCTTGGCCAAAACTTATAGGGTCTATAGGCCATGTGAAAATTCACATAAATCATCCTCCATCTCCCTTATATCATGATAACACATAAAACACATACTTGAAGTTTTAGACCCAACCCTACCCATGGGTTCTTGAAGTTGGCCGAAACCCTAGGGGCTCCTAGGGTACCCCAAAAAATCTCAAAAATTATATTTAATCTCTAAACATCATGAGAGTACATTAGACAATATTATGAAGATTTTTAGCATCATCATGGTCCCTAAAATCCTAGTGGCCGAAACCCATAAGACTAGGGTCCTTGGTTTTTTTCTTTCAACATCAAATCCCAAAAACCAACCAATATATCATGCTAAAAACATAAGGAACTATTATACCACAGGTGAGGGAGTCTTACCTTGGTTGATCTTGATTTTTAAACCTTAAAAGAGAAGAAAATTGCAAATCCTTTGGACACTTGAACCCCCTTGCCCTTGTATCCTTGGAAAACCTTTAGATATTGGTGATGAGACCTTCTTGTGGAGCTTTTCCAAGGGAGAACCTCTCCTTGAGGTTTCGGCTAGGATGATGAAGGAGGAGGAAAGAAAGTGCAATTGATGGAAGGAAGAAGGTAACTCCCAAACCCCCCCTCTTTATAACCCATTAAGGAGGTAAATGAAGAGTCTCTCCATGACCCTTCATCTTCTTCTTAGCCTTAACCAATATCCACTTCATTCCCTCATAACATTCTCTTGCTAGGTGAGTTAGTTAGAGCATGCATGGTTGTACAAGAGGTCCAAGGTTCAATCCTTGGTCCATGCACCTTATTTTTATTTTATTTTTCCTTTTATTTTCTATGATTTTTCCCAAAATTCCGAAAATCCTCTAAGAATTCCCCCATAATTATGTTAATATTTCTCATTAAAACCCCTTTATATTTATATTAATTTTTACCTAAAATTCTCCAATAATTATGGTACTAAAAAGCCCATATAAGGCCCATTAGTACTTAGTTTTCTCAATTTAAATGAGAAAATATGGATTTCTAGGCCACATTTTGTTGGGTTTTTCGGGCCGCGAAAACCGCCTTTTCACGTCGCGGAAACCCCGAGAACCCAAAGCCATGGATCTCGTGTGAAGAAAAATTCCGAAACAAAAATCACGTATTCATTTCATGCTCAAAACTCGATCTACTCCTAGATCTAAAGAGGGATAAACCATTTTACCTTTGGTGTGTGCCCCGCTTAATCCCGCTCGCTCCTTTTGGATGTCGGATCTCTAGGACGTCAAGTGCTGTCCCTCTAGAAGTATCCATGCGAATAAAGTGGATGGAGGAAACCCTTTAGGTGTGCTAGCACCTTTCAAGGGTTCGGCCAAGAGGAGAAGAAGAAGAAGAGCTCCAACACTTGGAGGAGGAAGAAGAGAAGACACACCATGAGAAAAAATAGAACCAAAACTTGGCAAGTTCTCTCATTATGGCTGGCCACATAATGGCCATTAATGGCTATTAAGTGGCCGGCCATAACCCCCTTTCAATTTAAATTCAAATTCAAATGGGGGGTTACAACCTTTGGAGATGATGTGGAGCATCATCATTGGTCAAATACCAAGCCAAGTCATCACTTGGTCAAGTCAAGGTGAGGTGGCCTTTTGGTCAAGTCAAACTTGACCATTAATCTTCCTTGATGAGGTGGCATCCACACTTAATGCTCTTGATGATGTGGAGCATCATCAATGGTTGGCTCCATGCCAATTCATCACCATGATGTGGCATTAAGTCAAGTCTAACTTGAGGTAGATTTGGGTCAAGTCAAACTTGCCTTTTATGGACTTTCCATATTTAGTCAAGTCAAACTTGACTCCATTTCTTCTCCCATGTCAAGTCTAACTTGAAGTGGAACCAAGTCAAGTCAAACTTGATTTGGATTTGGGTCAAGTCAAACTTGCCTTTTATGGACTTTCCATATTTAGCCAAGTCAAACTTGACTTCATTTTTTCTCCATCTATTTGTTCTTTGTGTGTGACCCTATAGGTTCTTGTAACGTTGGCAATGCTTCTAACCTCTTAGAAACATAAGTAATGAGCGGTATCTAGCAACACATCATTGCTACCCAAGTTACAAGAATGTTGAGATCCAACATCACCAATGTGACTACTAATTATGACTTTCATAATATGTGACAATGTCCTATCGTCGATATCTAGATTGACCTTCTATGAAGCATAGACTGTGTCATCCTCCAATCAATCTATGTGTCTTGAACTCCAAGTAGACTCACTATAATCAAATAAGCTCAATATCTCATATTGCCTTATTTGGGCATGGCCATGCACTTAGTGATCTCACTCTATCAAGACTATGATATCTCTCCCGTCATATAGGAGGGATAGATCCCATCTACATCACTCACATCCCTCCTCATAATTTGTTACATACCCAGTAATCGCCTTTATAGTCCACCCAGTTACGGTGACGTTTGACGAAACCAAAGTACATAACTCCTTATGTAGGGAACTATGGTGACTTCAGGTCTAAGGACTAATAGTCATACTAATAGTCACATGAGAATGTATATGACACTCATATAACGATCCATGATACTTTCTCATGGTGGGTCATTCAGTATACATTCTCCAATGCATACTCATGTGTCAACTTGATATCTCATATCCATGACTTGTGAGATCAAGTCATCGTGTTGACCTACATGCTAGTCTCTATGCATTAACATTGTCCCTGAATGTTAATACTTGACTAGGAATAATTAAGAGTAGTGTTCTCTATATCATCTCACTATCGATTCAACCAATCGATTGATATAGATATGAACCTACTACCAAGGACGTTATTACACTTAGTTATTTGGCACCAATACAAGTAAGTATAATAACCATAATCAAATGCCTTTATTTATATATATGAAATATGATACAATGAGTCCATACAACAACCATCACGTGATTGGCTCTAGGGCTCTCACTAACAATCTCCCACTAGAACTAGTGTCAATCACTGTAGTATCTAATACCCAATGACCTAGTGTGACCATCATGCTTGGACTGTGCCAAAGCCTTGGTCAAGGGATCTGCAATGTTAGCCTCTGTGGGTACTCTGCATATCTTCACATCTCCTCGATCGATGATCTCTCGAATGAGATGGAAACGCCGTAGTATGTGTTTGGTCCACTGGTGTGAACGAGGTTCCTTAGCCTGCGCAATAGCTCCATTGTTGTCACAATAGAGCTGTACTGGGTCGGCTATGCTAGGAACCACTCCAAGCTCAGTAATGAACTTGCGGATCCAAACTGCCTCCTTTGCTGCCTCAGATGCAGCAATGTACTCAGCTTCTGTTGTAGAATCAGCAACTGTATCCTGCTTTGAACTCTTCCAGCTGACAGCGCCACCATTTAAGCAAAACACGAACCCTGACTGCGATCTGTAGTCATTCTGGTCAGTTTGGAAGCTTGCATCACTGTAACCTTTTACAGTTAGCTCCTCTTCGCCTCCAAATATCAAGAAATATTCTTTAGTCCTTCTCAAGTACTTAAGAATATTCTTGACTGCTATCCAGTGACGTTCACCTGGATCTGACTGGTATCTGCTCGTCATGCTCAAAGCATACGAGACATCAGGACGAGTACATAACATGGCGTACATGATAGATCCTATGACTGAGGCATAAGGGATCTTGCTCATGCGGTCTCTCTCCTCTCTAGAAGAGGGACCTTGAGTCTTCGAAAGACTCACGCCATGTGACATTGGCAGATTTCCCTTCTTGGAATTCTGCATGGCAAACCGTTGTAAAACAGTATCAATGTATGTACTCTGACTTAGGCCAAGCAATCTCTTAGATCTATCTCTATAGATCTTTATGCCTAGAATATAGGCTGCTTCACCTAAGTCTTTCATTGAGAAGGAATTCCCCAACCAAGTCTTCACAGACTGTAGTGAAGGAATGTCATTCCCAATGAGTAGTATGTCATCTACATACAAAACAAGGAAGACAACTGTGCTCCCACTAACCCTTTTGTAGACACAAGGTTAATCTTCATTCTTGATGAAACTAAAATGTTTGATTGCATCATCGAATCGAAGATTCCAGCTTCGAGAAGCTTGCTTTAGTCCATAAAGGGACTTATGCAGCTTGCATACTCTACCAGTATGCTTTGGATCTACAAAACCTTCAGGTTGTGTCATGTACACTTCCTCGAGGAGGTTTCCATTTAGAAACGCAGTTTTGACGTCCATCTGCCAGATCTCATAATCGTGGTATGCTGCAATAGCAAGCAAGATCCTAATGGACTTGAACATCGCGACTGGAGAAAAAATTTCATCATAGTCAATACCATGAATTTGCTTGAAACCTTTAGCTACTAGTCTACCCTTATAGGTATGTACAAGTCCATCCATGTCAGTCTTTCTCTTAAAGACCCACTTACACCCAATGGGTTTGACCCCTTCAGGTGGATCAACCAAAGTCCATACTTGGTTGGTGTACATGGAATCCATCTCGGATCTCATGGCCTCTAGCCATTTCTCAGAATCTGGGCTCATCACAGCTTCCTGATAGGAGGTAGGCTCGTTCTCAACGAGCATAACGTCATCATGGTCAGACAAGAGAAATGAGTATCTCTCAGGCTGATGACGCACCCTATCAGACCTGCGAAGAGGTAGGTCTACATGAACAGGTTGTTGTTCCACAGCTTCTTGTGCAACAACCTCATCAACCACCACACTTTGTGGTTCCTGTTCAACTTCCATCAAGGCTTCAGTGCTATTGTCCATGTCTTGAACTTCTTCAAGACTGAACGCACTCCCACTAGTCTTTCTAGAAACAAAGTCCCTTTCTAGAAATACTCCAGTCTTAGCAACAAACACTTTGTGCTGACTAGGAATGTAGAAGTAGTATCCCTTCGTTTCCTTGGGATACCCTATGAAATAACACTTATCAGATTTGGGTCCCAGTTTATCTGAGACTTGACGTCGTACGTAAGCCTCACAACCCCAAACCCTCATGAAAGACATCTTGGGACTCCTCCCTGTCCATATCGTATATGGTGTCTTCATGACAGCCTTTGATGGAACACGGTTTAGTGTGAACGCTGCCGTGTCTAGAGCATATCCCCAAAAGGATATAGGAAGATCTGCGTGACTCATCATAGATCGTACCATATCTAATAAGGTACGATTCCTCCTTTCGGATACACCATTCCACTGTGGTGTTCCAGGGGGAGTGAGTTGGGATAGAATCCCACACTCAGCTAGGTAGTCACGAAACTCATGGCTCAAGTATTCTCCACCTCGATCTGATCGAAGTATCTTAATACTCTTGCCAAGTTGGTTCTGTACTTCATTTCTGAATTCTTTGAACTTTTCAAAGGATTCTGACTTATGTGTCATCAAATACACATAGCCATATCTACTGAAGTCATCAGTAAATGTGATGAAGTACCTGTAACCACCTCTGGCAGCGACATTGAAAGGGCCACATACATCACT
>JAGFNQ010009451.1:0-20895 GCA_024364735.1 Boesenbergia rotunda
GGATTCACCACTCCTTGCGAGGAGATGTATACCCAAGGCCTATCGTCGGATTGTTACTCGAAGCCTCTGTCCAGAGCATCACATGTTCCGAGTATGAATCTCTCAGAAACATGAGAGTAACTAGAATCCGTTGGACGAGAAAGATATTGCTTGGGCTAGGTGTGACGTAGTCAGCCTAGTGGGGACTGACACACATAGACCGTGTCCTGAACCAAGTGGGTATAAGATGGTGAAGGGAATGAGGCACGACTCATTATAGCTGCTGAAGGGTTTTAGAATAGTTTCTGAGGTCAACCGTTGATCTTTCGATTAATTGGGGATCATGATGTACTACTAGGTACCACTCATGATCGTTCTATAATTGGTTAATTATTGACGACCAACATAAATCGAAAGCCTATTTAGTCACACGCACTATGAGTGATCCGAGGGATTTAAAACAAATTGAAAATTAGATTTTTCGATCAAGAAGAGAAGTTGAATCTGAATTTATCAGAGACGCATCGGAAGCTTAAAATGGCTAAGTCTTTTGAAGGCTTATTGGACGAATTAAATGAGTTTAATTCGTAAGATAACGACATGGATTTGGCCGGCCAAAGAGGGTTCCAACCCTCTTTGGTTTGGCCGGCCACAATAAAAAGGGAAACCAAATTGTTTGGTTTAAATTATAAAATAAATCGAGCGTGATTTGTTTTATAAAATTATGGATAAAGAAATTTATATAAAGAAATTTATAGAAATTTATTCTTTTTATGGAAATTAAAATGAACTATGGATTGATTTATTTTATTTTATAAAATCAATTATGAATTGATTTTTCCATGATAAGAAAAATTTATATAATAAATTTCTTGTAAAATTTTATTCCATAATTAAAGGGGAGACATGGTTGTTTTTATTATAAATTAAGTTATAATAAAAACTTGGCCTAACGGAATAATTCATAGAAAATTTATAAGATAAATTTCTTATGAAAAATTTATTCCGTTAAAATGAGACTTGGCGATAAAGAGGCTACTATATAAAGGTGCAAAGGTAAGGCTTGGAGATCAATTCAAGAGATCAAGGATTCTTGCCTAGCCTCTCTTCCTCTCCCTCTCTCCCTCTCCCACCTCTAGTAGGCGCCGGCCCTAGAGGGCTCCCCTAGGGTTGCCGTGAGCCACCTCTACCATGAAGGTGCCGAAGAAGAAAAAGAAGTGGGTCGCGACTCCTTCCTTCCTCCCGGAATCTTGATTCCGTTTTCATTTGGTGGTTAGTTTTCCATCTCTCTCTCTTGACATTCTAGTGGTGCCTTTGGAGAATCTAGTAGTTCTTGTCGGCACGAAACTCATGGCTTTACGAAGTCATCTCGAAGAGAACTCGGCGTGGACGCGAATAGAGGCGGAGCTTCCAAGGGACGCTACGGTTGGATCTCGTCCCTTTCTACGAGTTACGTGAGGTATTAAGTAAATTAGTTTACTTTCTGCAAAATTTTAAATGTATGTTCTTGTCTCCACAACAAAAGGTTGCATGCTAGATACGTGGTTAAAAATAATTTGAGAAATTATTTATGCTAAATCTTCCGCTGCACGTAATTAAAATTTAAAATTACGAACCTGTATCCATGTCAACATGCACCCGGTCCCAACAGTGGTATCAGAGCCGGTTAGTGTTCGACATAATCATATAATTCTTTTGCGGAAAACTTTGTCATGATCTCAATTTTGGAAAAATTTTCCAATTATGGAAACTTTCCAATTATGGAAACTTTCCAATTATGATAAATTTTAGATTTAGGAATTTCAAAGTTTGAAAATCCTCATCAAATTTCGCAAACGTTTGAAATATCCTAGTTTCTGAAATTTTATGATAATTGTGAAAACTTTCCATTTTTGGAAATTTTCTATTTTGGAAATTTTCCAATTTTGGAAATATGTAAGTTTTTTTTGTACCAAAAACTTACAATTATTCTGAAAACCTATTATGAAATCTCGCAATTTTTGGCACTTTCTTTCAAGAAAGTCTAGACAAATTTATGGATTATTAATTGACAATTAAATTCGAATTGGTTTTAAATTATTAACAAAATTCTTTATGTTGGATTGAGCCTCGGGGAGCCGTCCAATTTAAATTTAGTTGTTGTAATTTAATTTCCTATTTTGAATAAAATTGCCATGTTTAATTTGGTTATGCCTCAGGGAGCGGACCAAATTAGATTTACAACAAATTCCTTTTTTTTGGGTATCTGAGCCTCGGGGAGCCACCCAAAGAAAATAATTTGTTGAAATTAATAAATCTACAAATAAACTATGTAATCAAATCTTGGAAATTTTGAGGTGATTCTCAAACGATAATTTCCATATTTGATTTAAGAGGTGATGCTCTTACATATTGTTGTCTCCAAAATTAATTAGGAAAATGGTTTCCTATAGAGTTTTCTTAAAAGAGATTTTCATGAAAATAATATGTAGTTGAATTAAGGGAATCTGTCTCTTAATTTAATAAGATTTGATTTAGAGAAATCAAAGTCTTAAACATATTATCTCCGAAATTGATTATGACAATTTAGGAAATTGTTTCCCAAAACAATTCCTTGAATAAAGTATGAAATTAAAATTAGGAAATCCGGTTCCTAATTCAATTAATGAGACTTGATAAATTAAGTCATGTACATACTTTATTAAGGAAATCGTTAGTACATGACATAATTATATGTCATGAATGTGCTTAGAAAAGAAAGGATTAGACCCAAAACCCCTTACAAAATATTAAGGCCAACACCTTCCATTAATATGGTTAGAACCGGAGTTTTGTTTCTCGTTTGGGTTGATGGACACATCCATGCCCGGCTTGAACCTCTACATGTTCAAACCATGGAATTAGTTTATGATTAATATAGTTGGAGTCAGAGGTCAATCCTTAGTTTTGGTTGTTGGACACATCCAAGCCTGACTAAACAGTTGAATGAGCTCCAACCATATTAAAACTATTTCTTGATTAATGGGTCAGCCTTAAGCTTGGAGCATCGATTTGTTGTGCCACAGCCAGGGTCGATGTAAAGAGAGGTGCAGTTGGGTGCTATGTATATTGTTGCATACTTATTAATGAGTTAACAACCCAATGATTTATGCAAACATTCAATTAGTTGATAGCATAAAGTGATAGTTACATATATGTGATATGTAATCGGTATAATTACCTACCTTCATAGCTAAGAATAACTTGATGGCCACAGCCATAGTTGTTCTTATCTATGGTTGGATATCAACCTATTTGGAGATGTTCCTACGATCTCCCGAATCGATAAAAAGGGTTATTCAATTCGATAAATAAATAGGATTTAATTAATGTATGTTGATGCATTCTTTATCATTCTTCTCACATAAGCTCAATTTGTATTTCTAGGATAATCACTCGATCATGTCTTCTCTGAATTTGCGTTCCATTTTAGACACCAATAAACTGACTGGGCCAAACTTCATGGACTGACTTCGAAACCTAAGGATAGTCCTTATGGCAGAGAAGCTTGCTTATGTCCTTGAAGATCAACTTCCCAACCGTCCTCCAGAAAATGCAACTCCAGACCAGTTAGTGGCCTATCAGAAACATGTGACCGATTCTGAACTTGCGAGTTGCATCATGCTAGCCGCTATGGTACCTGAGCTGCAAAAGTAGCATGAGCATATGGATGCTTATACCATCATCTTCCATCTTCATGAGTTATTTGACGAGCAGGCGAGATCCGAAAGGTTCAAGGTCTCCAGACTCCTCTTCACCTTTAAGATGTAGGAAGGCACTTCTGTTTCACAGTTTGTGTTGAAGATGTTGGGGTATATTGAGCGACTGAGCACACTCGGTTTTGTAATGGATCATGAACTAAGTATTGACTTAATTATGCATTGTTTGCCTAAAAGTTATTCACAATTTGTGATGAACTATCGGATGAACAAGCTGGCGACTACCATTCTTGAGTTGCTTAACCTGCTACAGACTATAGAGCCTTCTGTGAAGCAGGATCAAAAGACGGTATTGTTAGTTGGTTCCTCGAAGAAAGGTACTGTTAGTTGGTGACTCGATTTGATACAGATCGTGTGAACTCGTGAATATATCAACCCACTTTGACAATTATTTTTTTTGATTTACAAGGGGTATCAAGGCTTGCTCCCGACTAATCCGTTTGGCTGACCGATCTTGCCACACAACCTTCAATGAGAGTCCCCACCGGTCAACGAGGGTAAATCGTGGGACGGAGACACGCGGCAACTTCACCACTGTTGATATCGGTACCCGATGGCCCGACCACGTAGTAGCCTATGACGATTTCTTCCGTCAGCATACTGCGCCCTTTACCAGGGAGGAATTGAACTCAGAAAGTGAGGGATCACCCAAGTGAGTCATTACCAATCGCTCCATGCCTGCGGGGGCCACTTTGAAATATTTGTTGTTATTTAGTTGGATGTTTCAGTTGAGTAGAATATTTATTTTAATTTCATATCTGAAGGTAATTAATTGAATTTTAGTACGTGAATTTTGTTGAATTAAGGATTGAATTGTTAATTAAGATTTAAGAATTAATTAAGTATTAATTGGCTAAGAATTAATTAAGTTAAGTTATTAAAATTAATTAAGGTTTAAATTAGTTTAAGGTTTAATTATTTAAGAATTAATTAAGATTAAAATTATTAAGAATTAATTAAGATTAGAATTATTTAAGAATTAATTAACATTAAAATTATTAAGAATTAATTAGGATTAAACTTAAGATTTAATTAAGGTTAAGTTATTAAGAATTAATTAAGGTTAAGTTATTAAGAATTAATTAAAGTTTAACTTATTAAGGATTAATTGAAAAAATTGTTACGAATTAATTGGAGTTAAACTTGTTACGAATTAATTAGAGTTAAAATTGTTACGAATTAATTAGAGTTAAAATTGTTGCGAATTAATTAGAGATAAAATTAACTTATTAAAGTTGTTAAGAATTTTGTGTCTAGTTGCATCATTTCCATTAATTCAACAATTTCTGATTCTTCTTGTATTTCTTTTGAATTTAAGTTGTCAATTTTGTTTAATACTTCTATTTTATTTGATTTCTTGTAAGCCCTATTAAACATAGCTTTAATTCTACTAAATTCTTCTTCATCTTTTTCTTCATTTTCAGAGTTATATTCAGAATTTAAAATTGCATCATTATCTTCATAGTAGGTAGAATAATTTTCAGGATTATTTATTAAAGTTATAATATTATATTCAAAGGTGTATTGAGTATTATCTTCAAGATTATCTAGAGTATTATCTTTAACAATATCTGAAATTAAAATATTATTATCCTTAATATTATCAGAAATTAAAATATTATTATTATCCTTAACATCATTAGAATTATTATTAATTAAAGTATTATTATCCTTAACATTATCGAAAATTAAAATATTATTATTATTCTTAACATTATCAGAAAAATTATTAATTTCGAAAATTTTAGCATTAATATTAAAGATTAAAGAGTTAATATATGATATTTTACTATTGTCTATATTTTACTATTATCCTTGGTCATAGAGCTTCGCCTTGAGCACTTTTTCTTCGCACAGACTGCTTTATCGGATGTGGAAATTGGTGTTTTACATTGAGGCGTCGAACCCCTTTATATAGGACCTTCTAGGGTGTCTGTGATGCCTTAGGCGCCTGCCACGTGTTGGTCAAAGCCTATCTGTTGCACCGAACTCACAGTGTGGATAAACCAGCCTTCCCAGGTGCCTAGGAAGACACAGGCACCTGCCCTAGGATGGGCTACCCCAAACTGGGGTGCCCATCCATCTTGGGCGCCTGATTCAAGTCAGGAGTCCAGGAGCTGCTTCCCAGGTGCATTTTCTCCTACGTTTGCTTTCCAATCTTGCCTCCAACTCCAGATACCTGCAAGACAACAAATACAAGACAAATATACAGATAATCTTAACCTTAGTTTAATGGTTCTGACTTTGGATTTCACCCGAAACCCTAGGTCGAATCGACGCCTAATGTTCCCTTTCTCGAGGAACGCGTCCTCACCTACTCCACACTGGAGAAGTTGCGTTTGCCAACCGGAACCTCCAGTTAGCTTTTGGTTACCCTCCGAGAACCCGAATCTCGAGACGTATGACCTCGACCCATCTCTACTTCTGTTCGCAATCCCCGCTCGACTAAAGCTTTTGCCAACCGGGACCACCGGCTGGACTTTTGCTCGGCCTCCGAGAACTCGAATCTCGACACGTCTGACCTCGATCCGTCTATACTTCTGTCTGACAATCGTTACTCAGCAAAGACTTCATTGCCCGATCCCTGACCAGGACTTAGTCCTCAGTCCCCTGGACCAAGACTTGGTGCCCAGCTTCACTCACCAGGACTTAGTCCACCTAACTTCACTCACTAGGATTTACTTCACCTAGCTTCACTCACTAGGATTTTCTTCACCTAGCTTCCCTTGCTAGGACCCGGCTTCACTAACCAGGATTTAGTTCACCTAGCTTCACTCACGAGGATTTCTTCAACCTAGCTTCCCTTGCTAGAACCTGGCTTCACTCACCAGGATTTCTTCAATCATAATCAATTCGTTGTTGGTCATAATAATCCTGACTAGACTTCCTCAATCTTTAGATAAATATAATTCCAAACCTCAAGTCTGGATTGGTTTGATCCCTTGGTCAACCTAACCAACCGTGGGTTCTACCCATTCTGCCAAACATCAGATCCTGTTTGGCTAACTCTTTGTCAACTTGATCAAACCTAGGTTTACCCTACCAAACATAAGGTCTAGTTTGGTTTAACCCTTGATCACTTTGACTAACCCTTACCTTGTCTAACATATATTGTTACTAACTTACGTATATTGTTAATCATCGAAACCCTAGAGGACGACTGTTCATCACTGATGCATTTTACACCAACATAAGATTATATTGAGTTTAAGCTAATAAGATTTTCCCTCTAAGATTATAATATTCAAGATAAAATAATTTATATACCTATAGTTTATATTATATATATATTTAAGATTATTATTCAAAAATAGTTTATTTTAAAAAATTAAAAAAAGCACATTCAAGTGCCTCCATCCTATTTTATAAAAAATTATAGTCTTCAGAGGCACGGCCTTAAGTCACGATGTGCATAGTTAAAGTTCGTAGATTATCATTGTTATATATATATTTGAGAGAGATAAGTATCCCGAGATCGTCACGTGGCATGGGGAAGCCACGTAGTAGGGCCCACCGAACTAGTGTCCCGAGGTCAAACCGGGAATCGAGCTCCCGAGACTATCTCAGGAAAGTGGACAAAGACCTGATGTCAGCTCGGGAGATGAGACTCCGAGACTGACTCGAGAGAGTGGAGCCCAAAGATTAAAGAAGGAATAAGAAAGTCAAACTTCAAGTACCCGCTCCTCTTTTCAAAATAGGAAAGTCATCAGGCAATTATTGTTCACAACACATGGTAATTAAAGCATTAATAATCGCAGTGGTCGTTGCCAAAAGAGAATACCTATCAAGTAACTGATAATTAAGAAACAAGGAGGAGAACATGGGAACACGTGTGATAAAGACATCATGTATATAAGATGCCTCAAAACCCTGGTAAAATGGGTAAGCTTTCCAGAATTATAGCAATTTGATTCCTCATTGCCCTCCGAAAATGAGAGAGTTCTGACTTGACTGTCGGAGAGGGCTCCACCGGAAAATCTTCTAGTGCATCCCCTTTAACGCTCGTGTTAATCTCGCAGGGCGTGTATATCCTCACTCTATCATCGTCGTAGTGGGTTGCGATTTGGTGACTCACCATCCCCGTCGTTCGCTTTCGGAACAAGTTTGGCACCGTCTCTGGGAAACATCAAAGAATCAGAAGGAACACCGTGATGGCAGATACAGAGGGACAACCCATCATTCTAACGCGGGAGAAGTTGGATCGTTTAGTTGCCAGAGGATCACTAGAGCAGCATCAGATCGAGCAAGTCGCCTCACAACGAACGGCTTCGGTGCAGGACGAAATCCAAGAATGTCAACCTCGCACTATCGAAATTGAAGATCCGTCTCGGCACCAGGGGGACCGGCAATGATAGACCCAGTGGCCAGGTGAGATTCCATGGGAGAAATGGAGAGGGCGCATACCGCCGCCTCGAGCGTTTTACGATAGGAGGTGGGACCATGAAAGATCGAGGCCTCCAAAGCTCTCCTGACGTCTCCATCTACTTCTTTTTCTCCGGACATCATAACAGATCCCATGCCTAAGCAATTTCGTGGTCCAAGAATTGTTGATTATAATGGGAAGATGGATTCGAAGGACCACATCTGCAAGTTCGAGAATGCGGCTCTCTTACAATAATACACAGATGGTGTGAAATGTCGGGTGCTCTTGAACACCTTATCAGGGGCCGCCCAGAGATGGTTTCAGAAGCTGCCCCAAAATTTGATAACCTTCTTTCTGGAGTTTGAAACCGTCTTCCTACACCACTTTAGCAGTAGCCGGCGATACTAGAAGACGACTTTGAACTTGTTGGCCCTCAAGCAGAAGACCAAAGAACCGCTGAAGGACTATATCCAACGGTTTAATTAGGTGGCTCAAGACGTGCCAACCACCACTTCAGAGATCTTCATCAGTGCCTTCACGAATGGACTCTTTGAAGGGGATTTCTTTCAGTCGCTGGTGAAGAAGTCACCGGCCAACTTAGATGACTAATTGGGGGTGGTCAGTCAAGCACGTCAACGTCGAGGAGGTGCAGCAGCCCATCGCAAAGATTCGATGGGAGTCCCTATTCAAATCTTGGTACGATCTGAGAGGAGAGAACCACCCGCTCTAACTCGAGCAAAAGATCCATGCTCCAGGAAGGATCACTGGGCTGACAAGAAGAGGTTGGTGGAGACGGTCGACACTGAGGGACCCGAGCCACCGAAGAAGTACTGCGACTTCCATGGTAGCACAACACACTCTATAGAAGAGTGTTACACCTTGAACAAGAGGAGATCTAAGGACGTGGATGCCAAGCCCCGCAAACGGTGGAACAAAGTGGGGGTATTGACAACAATCTCCTTGTCGAAACCCTTCCCCTCATCAACGATAATCGGGGGAGGACAGATCCAGGCGTCGGTCTCGGTCACCTTCGAGAGGAAGAAGTCGGGAGATAGTGTCCCACCAGTCTCTCTCCCTTGAAAGGGATCTCAAGAAAGGCAAGACTTCGGCGCACAGGCCTTCATCGGGCAATGTGGGAGTAATCTCAGGAGGTCCGACTAGAGGAGACTTTCATCGGGCAAGGAAGGCCCATACCCGCCGCCTGGAAAATTACGCCATCGGGACGAACATGGAAAAGCGCTAGGGCCCTGTTATTTCCTTTGGCCCTGATGATATGGAGGATGTGGAAGCCCCCCATGAAGATGCATTGGTAATCCTCGCCCGAATAGATAATTACGAGATTAAACGGATCTTTCTGGATATATGTAGCTCCGTCAACATCCTGTACAAGGCGGCTCTGGACCAGATATAGGTCGACGAGGATGAGTTGCATCCTATCTCCACCTCGCTCTTCAGCTTCACTGGATACAGAGTACAGCCGATGGGGCAGATCTCTCTATCTCTGTCACTAGGGGATGACACGCTACAGAGGACAAGGAGGGATTCCTTCATGATCGTGGATGCCCCATCATCCTACAACACCAACTTGGGGTGACCAGCACTCCGCCTAGTTCAGGCGGTGGTCTCAGTCTACCACCAGAAGATCAAATTCCCGATGGGGGAGTAGGTGGCTGAAGTTAAAGGAGACCAATAGGATTCTCGACGGTGCTATAGTGGGGAGGTTAGAACAGAAGCCCACAAGATCCCGAGGACACATGAAGCCTTGCAAATTGACCTTTCCAATCCCTAAGAAGAAGTAGGAGCTAAAGAGGAATGCAGGGAGGTTGAAAGCGAAGAAGTCGAAATTCATCCTCAACAAGCTGGAGGAATCACAAGAATTGCTACTAATCTTGTGCCAAAACATAGAAGTTGGCTGATCAGCTGCTTAATGGACCATCGGGACTTGTTTCCATGGGCTACTGAAGAAATCAAGGGAGCCCTCCCTACCTTGTCCATGCATCAATTGCATATCACCCCAGGGGTCCGGCCGGTGAAGTAGAGACGAAGACACTTTGCACCAGAGCAAGACAAGATAATCAAGGAGGAGGTCGCAAAGTTGTTGAAGGCCAAGCATATCAGAGAAGTTCAATTCCTGACCTGACTGGAGAATATTGTACTTGTCCCTAAGCCCGGGGGGTAAATGGCGAGTTTGTATTGATTTCCATGATTTAAATAAGGTTTGCCCTAAAGACTGTTACCCCTTGACTCACATTGATCAACTGGTAGATTCGACTTCCGACTGTGAATTTAATTCAATATTGGATACATATCAGAGATACCACCAGGTTCCCCTTGATCGGGAAGACCAAGAGAAGGTCAGTTTTGTAATGGCAGATGACACTTACTGCTAAAATGTCATGTCGTTCGGGTTGCGCAATGCAAGAGCAACCTATCAGCTAATGATGGATAAGGTCTTCCGCCACCATATCGGGAGGAACATTAAAGTGTATGTAGATGATATCCTGGTCATGACGGAGAAGGGGAAGGACATGATAGCCGACCTAGAGGAAATATACGCTACCTTGATGGCTAATGGACTGAAACTAAACCCCATTAAATGTTTGTTTGAGGTGAAAAGTGGTTGGTTCCTCATATACATGGTGACCGAAAGAGGAATTGAGGCTAATTTGGAGAAAGTGCAAGTCATTCTCAACATGTCATCCCCTCGTAATTTCAAAAATGTACAGTGGTTGAATGGTAGAATTACAGATCTATCTCGGTTCATCTCTAGATCTACTGATAGAACTTTGTCATTCTTTAAAATTTTGAGAAAAGCTGTCAAATTCGAATGAGATGATCAATGCGAGAGGGATTTTATAAATTTAAAAGCATATCTCTCTGAACTCCCCATCCTATATAAGCCACTGGAGGGAGAAATGTTATTTGTCTACCTGTTCGTAACTGAGCAGGCTGTGGGTTATGTGCTTATTCGGGAAGAAAGCACTACTCAGTATCCCATCAATATCATTGGGCACCTCTCAAAAGATGCAGAAACTTGGGATACTACCCTGGAGAAGCCGGCTTATGCTTTAGTACTGATGGCCCGAAGATTGAGACCATTTTTTTTTGGCGCATCCCATTGTGGTGCTCACTAATAATCTGTTAGTAATATGAGAGAAGTGTCCTATGGCAATCTCTCTCTCTAGGGCCGGCGCCCTCTCTCCTCCCCTAGGGCCGGCGCACCGCCTAGGGTTGCCGTGAGCCTCCTCCACCAAGAAGGTGCCAAAGAAGAAGAAGAAGCGGGTCGCAACTCCTTCCTTCCCCCGGAATCTTGATTCCGTTACTTGGTGGTTAGTTTCCATCTCTCTCTCTTGATATTCTAGTTGTGTCTTTGGAGAATCTAGTAGTTCTTGTCGGCACAAAACTCGTGGCTTTACGAAGTCATCCCGAAGATAAATCGGCGTGGACGCGAATAGAGGCGGAGCTTCCAAGGGACACTACGGTTGGATCTCGTCCCTTTCTACGGGTTACGCGAGGTATTGAGTAAATTAGTTTGCTTTCCGCAAAATTTTAATTTATGATCATGTCCACACATCATAAGGTTGCATGCTAGATACACGGTTAAAATAATTTGAGAAATTATTTATGCTAATTCTTCCGCTGCACGTAATTAATTTTAAAAATTACGAACTCGTATCCTTGTCAACATGCACCCGGTCCCAACAGTTAATAAATGAAAATTCACTATTTGAGTATACATATTTGTGTATTTGATTGGGATCTTAAACTCATCTACTGAATGTCCGCAATACAATTCACAGCATGAGAGAATTTGTGATGGAATCACAACTAGTGATTATCTCTACATGTGCAATTGTGAAGTATTGACAATATCTAGTCGATGAATTGATAAATACGGACACTATCAATTCTGTTGAGACTAGCATGGGTTATTCTCTAATCAGCTGATTCTCACTGGCTGGTGACATTTGGATGTCCGGAGATAAACATGGATGCTAGTTAAGGGAACTAGTTCATTGGAGTGACTGGCTGTAAAACTTCACATGGTAGTCTGTACATAGACATGTCAGTGAAGTTCTTACCGCAGCTTAAGTGCGATGTTCCTTTGACTTGCGGTGTTCAAGTCATCTTGGTCATGGAGACTTATACTTTAACATCTTAAGCAAGCATCTCCAAGGAGGTGTGGACCCAGGATGATTGGGTATAAGCCGAAGTGCCCGAAGATGTTTGAACAGCCTACAAAGGATTCACCACTCCTTGTGAGGAGATGTATACCCAAGGCCTATCGTCGGATTGTTACTCAAAGCCTCTGGCCAGAGCATGTCATGTTTAAAGTATGAGTCTCTTAAATACATGAGAGTAATTAGAAATCCAAAGGACGAGAGAACGTTACTTGGGCTAGGTGTGACGTAGTCAGGCTAGTGGGGACTGACACACACAGACCATGTCCTGAACCAAGTGGGTATAAGATGGTGAAGGAAATGAGGCATGATTCATTAGAGCTGCTGAAGGGTTTCAGAATTATTTCTGAGGTCAACCATTGATCTTTCGATTAATTGGGGGTCATGATGTACTACTAGGTGTCACTCATGATCGTTCTATAATTGGTTGATTATAGACAACCAACATAAATCGAAAGCCTATTTAGTCACACGCACTACGAGTAATCCGAGGGATTTAAAACGAGTTGAAAATTAGATTTTCCGATCAAGAGAAATAAGTCAAATCTGAATTAATCAGAGGCGCAACGGAAGCTTAAAATGACTAAGTCTTTTGAAGGATTATTGGGCGAATTAAATGAGTTTAATTCGCGAGGGTTTGACTTGATGTGGCCGGCCAAAGAGGGTACCCACCCTCTTTGGTTTGGCTGGCCACTACAAGGAGAGAAAACCAATTTATTTGGTTTATTTTATAAAATAAATCGAGCGCGATTTGTTTTATAAAATTATGGATAAATAAATATATATAAAGAAAGTTATATAAAGAGATTTATATAAAGAAATTTATATAAAGAAATTTATAGAAATTTATTCTTTTTTATGGAAATTAAAATGAACCATGGATCGGTTTATTTTAATATTATAAAATCAATTATGAATTGATTTTTCCATGATAAGAAAAATTTATAAATTTCTTGTAAATTTTATTCCATAATAAAAGGAGAGATGTATTTGTTTTATTATAAATATGGTTATAATAAAACTTGGCATAACGGAATAATTCATAAGAAAATTTATAGGATAAATTTTCTTATGAAAATTTATTCCGTTAAAAGGGAGACTTGGCGATGGAGAGGCTACTATATAAAGGAACCAAGGCTAGGCTTGAATTCCTTAATCAATTAATCAAGAGATTATGAAGCCCTCTCTCTCTCCTTTCTCTCTCTCTCTTCCCCTCTCTCTCTCGGCGCCGACGGTTGCAAGACAATTTCTTCAAGCAATTTCCACCAAGGGCAAAACCGAATTCTCCTATTGGAGGATTAAACTTCTCAATGGAGAAGTGGCATGCTCGGTGGAGAAGTTGCATGTGGGAAAACCGAATTCTCCTATTGGAGGATTAAACTTCTTGGTGGAGAAGTTGCATGCTCGGTGGAGAGATGGAAGGTTGAGCCTTCATACAGCCTTCGGTGGAGAGACTTTATGTAACGCCCGCTTTTTTTTTCCTAAAGCGGCATTACGTTAACATACCTAAGGCATGTAGACATCATAATGCAGCGGAAACCTTTAACTTACTCTTACATGCACTTACTACCATTTCTAGCATCATAACATAGGAACTTAGCATAGTAACTTTATACTTAGCATCATATCATACTTAGCATCATGTCATTCGTAGCATCATGTCATACTTAGCATCATGTCATACTTAGTATCATGTCATAGAGTCATACTTAAACACATAACAGTAAAGATAAAGTTCTATCATGAGACGAGCAACCATATTGCTCCTTAGCCAAGTCACTATCACACACATTCTTTGATGCCCTCCTGCTGCTTCCTTACTGTCCCCTTGCGTGATCTGCGGTATAAGGAAATAAGACTATAAGCACACAGGCTTAGTAAGACTCTTTCCTACTCACTAAAACCATTCATCATTCATTCATGAGCACATAAGCCATTACATACTTAGTGCTTTACTTAGAACATAAGCCTTTTCATCACTTAGCATACATTCGTCATGGCGTAAACATAACATAATCATCTTCATAGCATAGCATAAACATAACAATAAACCTTCATGGCATGACACAATACTTGGCGTAGACATAAACATAACAAACATAACTTCATAAACATTCTTAGCACGAACATAAATAAAATCATGGCGTCCTATCTCAGTATAACATAGTTAGAACATGGCATCATAAATTGGTAAGGACATCATAAAAAAAATCATGGCATTCTAACTTAGCATAAACATAATTAAATCATGACATTCTAAACTAGCATGAACATAAATCCAATCATGCCATACTATCTTAGCATAAACATAATTAAATCATGGCATCCTAACCTAGCATGAACATAAATCAAATCATGACATTCTAACTTGGCATAAACATAATTAAATCATGGCACCCTACACTATCATGCACATAAATAAAATCATTGCATTTTTAATTAACATGAACATAAATAAATCATGGCATCCTAAACTAACATGAACATAGATAAATCATGGCATTCTAAATTAGGATAAATACAATCAAATCATGGCATCATATAGTAACATGAGCATAAACAAAATCATTTGCATAAACATATCTTGCATAAACTTGCTTTGCATAAACTTACTTTGCATAATATTCTTATCATAATTATAATGCATAACATGGATGAATGCATGAGACAATTGCATATATATAAGGATGCTTAACCTTTTAAAACATACTTTTAATGCTTAAACATATTCATCATATCATTGGGCCCTGGCTTGTACCACATACATATATCATAAGCGCGCATCCCTAAGTAAATACGAGGTAGCTAGCCTCGACCTACTAGGGTAAGGACAGCATAGTCGGTAGTCCCCGAACCGAGGCGTTCTTAAGGTGCCCATCCCTGTTACCCAGCTCCGGTAGGGCCAGAACCGTGGACAGCTTCGGTAGTCCAAAACCAGGGCGTTCTTAAGGTGCCCATCCCTTGGACCCATACTTCAGTCCGGTACAAGCCCATACATAAAGTAAAATACTTTTCATGCTTCATCATTCATTCTACTTAACATCATAGCTGTGCCTTAAAGGCATGTACTTTAACTTCATTCATAAGACATGGCATACATGCATATTATTCATAAAACATGGCATATCATTCATATCATAAACCTAACATATCATAGCATCATTTTTATCGTGATCATAACCCTATCATTCTTATCATGGCATCATTCATATCCTGAACATAAACTTATCATACTTATCATTGCATCATTCATATCATGAACATACATAATCACTTAGCATGGTTCTTAGCATAGCATGGGCATATAACTTAACATGGTTCCCTACATCACCCTTATATCATGGCAACACATAAACATATAGTTGAAGTTAAAGGCTCAACCCTAACCCTTGGGTCCTTGAGGTTGGCCGAAACATATGGGTCTCTAGGGTAATCCAAAAATTCCCAGAAATTATACTTAACCTCCACACATCATAAGGGAACATAAATTAACATTATCAAGATTTTTGGCTTAATTATAGACCTTTAAATCATGGTGGCCGAAACCCTTAAACCTAGGGTTCTTAGTTTTGTTTCTTTCATGTTGGCCGAAACCCTAGAGTGTGCTAGGTTACTCCAAAAATTCCCAAAAATTATACTTAACCTCTACACATCATAAGGGAACATTAAATAACATTATCATGATTTTTAGCATAATTATAGACCTGTAAATCATGGTGGCCGAAACCCTTAAACTTAAGGTTCTTAGTTTTGGTTTCTTTCATGTTGGCCGAAACCCTAGGGTGTTCTAGGGTGCTCCAAATATTCCCAAAAATTGTACTTAACCTCTACACATCATTAGGGAACATTAAATAACATTATCATGATTTTTAGCATAATTATAGACCTATAAAACATGGTGGCCGAAACCCTTAAGCATGAGGGTCTTGGTTTTCTTTCCTTTCAACATCAAATTCGAAAACTAACCAATATATCATGCTAAAAATCATGGAAATCATAGGGAACTATTATACCACAGGTGAGGGAGTCTTACCTTGGGGTTTCTTGATTTTTAGACCTTAGATGGGAAGAAGAAGGAAGACTTGTTGTCTCTTGATCACCCCTAGCCTTGGAACCTTAGGAAACCTTTAGATCTTGGTGGTAGGACCTTCTTGTGGAGTTTTCCCAAGGGAAAATCTCCCTTGTAGATTTCGTCTAGGATGAGAAAGAAGGAGGAAGAGAATGTAATTGATGGTGAGAAGAGAATAACTCCCAAAACCCCCCCCCCCTCTTTATAACCCATTAAGGTGGTGAATGAAGAGTCTCTCCATGACTCTTCATCTTCTTCTTAATCTCAACTTATATCCACTTCATTTCCTCATAGAAATCCCTTGCTAGGTGAGTTGGTTAAGGCTTACATGGTTGTACAAGAGGTCCAAGGTTCAATCCTTGGCTCATGCACCTTTATTTTTATTTTATTTTTATTTCATTTATTTTATTATTTTTATTTCTTAAATTCCGAAAATCCCCCTAAAATCACCCATAGTTATGGCAATATTCCTAAATAAAATTCTTTTATATTTATATTAATTTTACCTAATTTATATTAATTTTACCTAATTAATACCCATTTTTGGAGCCCATTTAAACCTCATTGGTACTTAGTTTTCTCGATTTAAATGAGAAAACATGGATTTTCTAGGCCTAAGTTCTCCTCAATATTTCTAGGTCCCTTGGAAAATTATTTAAACATGCTTAATATTTTAAGAAAATATTAAGAGAATTTTCTGGGTCGTTACAATCTCCCATACCTCGTGAAAGTTTGTCCTCAAACTTAGAATAACTCCGGGTACTTCCGCCTCATTTCGTTCTCACGTTCCCGGGTGGATTCCTCAAACCGTTGACCTTGCCATACGGTGAGGTGCTTTGGGGAAACGGGTTAGTACAAGAGACCAATTCGATCTCGAACTCCACTTCTCTATCAGGAGTTAATCCTGGTAATTCCTCTAGGAATACCTCTGGATAATTACCTACAACCCTAACATCTTCTAGCTCTGGTCTTTGGGTTGACTTACGTCAACCACATGTGCTAGAATCCAGTGTATCCCTTGTCTATCATCTTCTGTGCTTTGAGAGTCGATCTAAATTCCCCGATTCTTTTTCTCGGCTCTCCGATAAATTCGAACATAGAATCTGCTTCAAGTTGAAAGATCACCTTTCGTTTACGGCACTCGACAGAAGTGCCGTATTTGCTCAGAAAATTCCTTCCCCTTATAACATCATAATCCTGCGTGTCGAGTACTATCAGATCGCAGTAGAGTTCCCTTCCTGCGATTCCGACTGGCATAGCACGCAGCACGGGAGTGGATGTCCTTATTTCTCCCGAAGGCAGGGTTGTCAAGAACTTGCAGTCTAAAACTTGTGGAGACATATCTATCTTCTTAGCGTAGAACATAGAGATGAACGATTGTGTTGCCCCAGTATCAAATAATGCAGTAGCATACTGACTGTAAATAAGTATCTGACCTGTGACAACCGTTGAAGCACTCGCGACATCCTCCTTAGTAATAGAGAAAACCCTGGCATCCGCCATAGTTGGTGGGGTCTCTAATCTCCCTTGACTCATCGGGGTACCTTCCAGCTCGGCTTGCATATAATGTAGTTTCGCTGGTGCACCCTGGTACGGAACAAGCTATTGGGGAGGTGCCCGGTTCTTGGTAGGATAGTAAGAGGCTATGTGCCCTTCCACCCCGCAAATGAAACACCGATTCGTACCTTTGCGGCATTCCCCGGGATGCATTTTCCCGCATGTAGCACATAGGGGAAACCTGGACTGTTTATTTGCTGGGCCCCCTTGGGGGTCGTCCCATGGCTGCCGTTTACCACCCTGATTTCCCTTCCCATTAGCGTTGGTACTCTGAGGTTTCTGACCTCTCTCATTTAATGCCTTCCTTTGCTGATTGATATTGTTCAGGTAATGCTCGGTGAGTAGAGCACTACTAAACAACTCCTCGGTGGTCTGCGGCCTGTTAACTCCGCCGGCCACATTCAGGGCTATTTCAGGCCGCAACATCTTCAACATAAGTCGAACCCTTTCTTTCTAAGTGCGGACCAGCTCAGGGCATAGACGAGCCAGGCGATTAAACTTCTTCACGGCTTCATTGACCGAGAGGTTGCCCTGTCGGAATTCCGCGAACTCGTCGTAGTGTTTGTTTGTGACACGCATATTGAAGAATTCTTCGAAGAACTCTGATTCGAAGTCTGACCACGTCATTTGGTTCACCAGTCTCTTCCTTGACCCTTTCCCACCACATTCTGGCATCCCCAGAAAGGCAGAATGACGCACACTTGATCTTCTCATGCTCATGCCAGTCCAACAGCTCCAGGGTACTTTCCATAGTCTTGAACCATGCCTGGGCATCCCAAGGTTCGCCAGCACCCGAGAAGTTCTCCGGTTTCAGCCTTAACCACTGGATCAGGTAGGCCTCCTGTCGTGCCACAGTGGTCGAGCCCAGCGGAGGAGTGTGTGTAACCGTAGGCGCCACAGGATAGTAGTCTGGTTCACTGGTGGAGTAGTAGAATTTTCCTGTTGATTCATTAAGGTGTTAATGGTCTGCTGTGCTCGGTGACTTGGCGCTGAAGTTAGGCCACTAATTGCACCAGATCAGGCGTTGGGTCGCCTCGTTCAGTCGGTTACTCTGTCTTCTAGCCATGTTTTCTTCACCCAAGACAGTATAACCAATATCAGTTTTTTTTTCCTACCCCTATATTATTCAAATACTAATTCATCAGAGAATATAAAATATCGTTTATCGTTACGTATCTTAACATACTTTTATTTTCATCATACTATCGTTCTTACTTGCATATCTTAAAGTCATATAACATCTTAAAAGTGCTTACTATCATAAAACATGCACAGGGGTACTTACTTGGAAGCTGCAGGAAAAGGGCTTGATGTGTGTGTAGTGAGATGGTTACTGCTCTGATACCAACCTGTAACGCCCGCTTTTTTTATTTTTCCTAAAGCGGTATTACGTTAACATACCTAGGGCATGTAGACATCATAATGCAGCGGAAACCTTTAACTTACTCCTACATGCACTTACTACCATTTCTAGCATCATAACATAGGAACTTAGCATAGTAACTTTATACTTAGCATCATATCATACTTAGCATCATGTCATTCGTAGCATCATGTCATACTTAGCATCATGTCATACTTAGTATCATGTCATAGAGTCATACTTAAACACATAACAGTAAAGATAAAGTTCTATCATGAGACGAGCAACCATATTGCTCCTTAGCCAAGTCACTATCACACACATTCATTGATGCCCTCTTGCTGCTTCCTTACTGTCCCCTTGCGTGATCTGCGGTATAAGGAAATAAGACTATAAGCACACAGGCTTAGTAAGACTCTTTCCTACTCACTAAAACCATTCATCATTCATCATGAGCACATAAGATACATATAGGCTTACATACTTAGTGCTTTACTTAGAACATAAGCCTTTTCATCACTTAGCATACATTCGTCATGGCGTAAACATAACATAATCATCTTCATAGCATAGCATAAACATAACCATAAACCTTCAAGGCATGACACAATACTTGGAGTAGACATAAACATAACAAACATAACTTCATAAATATTCTTAGCACGAACATAAATAAAATCATAGCGTCCTATCTCAGTATAACATAGTTAGAACATGGCATCATAAATTGGTATGGACATCATAAAAAAAATCATGGCATTCTAACTTAGCATAAACATAATTAAATCATGGCATTCTAAACTAGCATGAACATAAATTCAATCATGACATACTATCTTAGCATAAACATAATTAAATCATGACATCCTAACCTAGCATGAACATAAATCAAATCATGGCATTCTAACTTGGCATAAAAATAATTAAATCATGGCACCCTACACTATCATGCACATAAATAAAATCATGGCATTTTAAACTAGCATGAACATAAATAAATCATGGCATCCTAAACTAACATGAACATAGATAAATCATGGCATTCTAAATTAGCATAAACACAATCAAATCATGGCATCATATAGTAACATGAGCATAAACAAAATCATTTGCATAAACATATCTTGCATAAACTTGCTTTGCATAAACTTACTTTGCATAATATTCTTATCATAATTATAATGCATAACATGGATGAATGCATGAGACAATTGCATATATATAAGGATGCTTAACCTTTTAAAACATACTTTTAATGCTTAAACATATTCATCATATCATTGGGCCCTGGCTTGTACCACATACATACATCATAAGCGCGCATCCCTAAGTAAATACGAGGTAGCTAGCCTCGACCTACTAGGGTAAGGATAGCATAGTCGGTAGTCCCCGAACCGAGGCGTTCTTAAGGTGCCCATCCCTGTTAACCAGCTCCGGTAGGGCCAGAACCGTGGACAGCTTCGTAGTCCAAAACCAAGGCGTTCTTAGGTGCCCATCCCTTGGACCCATACTCGGTCCAGGTACAACCATACATAAATAAATACTTTCGTGTTCATCAATTCACATCATAAAAGTAAAATACTTTTCATGCTTCATCATTCATATCATAAACCTAACATATCATAGCATCATTTTTATCGTGATCA
>JAGFNQ010009452.1:0-19124 GCA_024364735.1 Boesenbergia rotunda
CCTTTCCGCAAGTATAGCATCTCCTAGCGCCTAAAAGGCATGTCCCTTGGTGCATCTTCCCACAATTGGCACATTGGGGATATTTAGGCTTCTTGCCTAAATAACCACTGGCAGATTTATCCCCTGGCTTTCTCTTTCCATTTTGGTTCTTCTTCCAGTGGGGGTTGCTATTTGGAGGTTTCTGACCTCCCGACTGATCCTGACTCTTGCTGGCGGTCAGTGGTTGGCTCTGTGGGTTCATCTTCTTTAGATAATGCTCAGTAATAAGGGCACTGCTGAACAGCTCCTCTGTGGTCTGGGGCCTATTAACGCCACCAGCTACATTCAGAGCTATCTCGGGCCTGAGCATCTTGAGCATTAATCTGACCCTTTCTTTCTCTGTACTGACCAACTCCGGACATAATCGTGCCAGTCGGTTAAATTGCTTAACAGCATCGTTGACTGAGAGATTTCCCTGCCGGAATTCAGTGAACTCATCAAAATGTCTGTTTGTGACTCGCATATTAAAGAATTCCTCCAGAAATTCGGACTCAAAGTCCTTCCACTTCATCTGGTCCACTGATCTTCTAGCCTTTACCCGTTCCCACCACATCCTGGCGTCGCCAGTGAGGCAGAACGAGACACATTTAATTTTCTCGTGCTCGGGCCAATCTAATAATTCCACCGTGCTCTCAACTGTCTTGAGCCAGGCCTGTGCGTCCCAGGGCTCGCAGGTGCCCGAGAACTTTTCCGGCTTAAGTCTCTGCCACTGAATCAAATAGGCCTCCTGTCGGGCTCCCCGGGCCGGAGTGTCCGGGGGTGCTTGTGCAGTTGGAGGCTCAGTAGGCATTACATTCTGACTTCCCTGCGGGGTTGTAGTGTTCCCCTGCTGGGTCATCAGAGTGTTTATTATCTGCTGTTGTTCAGTGACCTGACGCTGCAGAT
The DNA here is from genome assembly GCA_024364735.1 of Boesenbergia rotunda. Classification (NCBI taxonomy): domain Eukaryota; kingdom Viridiplantae; phylum Streptophyta; class Magnoliopsida; order Zingiberales; family Zingiberaceae; genus Boesenbergia; species Boesenbergia rotunda. The sequence continues at coordinate 925 of JAGFNQ010009452.1, forward strand.
CTGTGATCACTTGCATCATATCAGGTGGGGGTACTGTCTCATTACCCCGGTTGCTACGTCTTCTAGCCATATATCTATCATACAGATGATAAATAAGTTAACATGAGAATTACTGCTACTTTTCCTTGTTATGCAAGCATAAATCATCTCTATATTATGCAAGCATAAACCATCTCTATTAATATCATTACTGTACATGAAATAATATAAGCGAGTTAGGATTTCTTACTTGGAAGCGGCAGGAAGAAGCTTGATGTGTGTGTGGTGGAGGGGAAACCTCGCTCTGATACCAACTTGTAACGCCCGCCCTTATATCTACCCTCAAGGCGGGGTTACGTACATTCAATCATATAGTAATATTTTTTTTTTCCTATTTCTATCTCCTAGCATGACATTAAAACAACAATGCAAGGGCTTAAGAGAACTAGGTACTAAGCATGCTTGCAAAAATTATTAAGTGACATTATATAACATGATAGGTTCACATATTATTTCACACCATAATATAATCCAATAAATCAAGTATATGAAAATTCCAAGTGTAACTATTATCATGCAATATCAATCCTAATCATTATCATTCATTGTCAAGGAGCATAACATAAGCATAAATATGTAGATATAGAAATCTTTCTTCCCGAGCCACCACCCCACACATCTTCAGCCTCCTGCCTCTTCCTTCCATTTAAGTGTTATCTGCAGCATAAGACAACACATAAACTAGTAAGCACAATGCTTAGTAAGGATCCTGTCCTACTCGCAAAATCCGTGCGAAAGAATATAACATGTACACATAATTAATCATAAGTATAAGTTCATCAAAGCATATCAAACATCTAAGTTTCTAAGCATGCAGTATCAAGTACCATAAGCATACTCTTCACATATAACAAATGTTTTCAATGAATGTTTTCAAAACAATTCCATAATGGTATTACTTAAAAATACATCCATATCATATTGGGCCCTGTTGTGTACCAACTATCGCGCGGAAACTATTGCGCGTTCCCTAATGAATTGGGGGTAGCGAGCCACCAAGTCATTAGAGCAGGACCTTTCCGTCCTACCGGAGCCACGTTAACATGCACCCCGGATTTATTTAACGACCCCCTTACGAGTCGGGTACACAACTTAAAAGTAAAATACTTATCATGCTGTTACATATATGCTAAGGAATACTCCATATTCACTCTTATGGGACACACCACTCTTCAAGGGTGCTCATGATCCCGTAGGGACACACCACACAACATAAGGGGTGCTCTTGATCCCATACTTATTTGAGTATCCCTTCAAGCATTTTAACATATCACATGCAATTTCATAAGTGTGCCCCATGGGCTATAAGGCATGCTCATACATACATCTTATTTCATGCATGTCCACACATACATCATATTTCACACATGTTCATACATACATCATATTTCATACTTGTTCATACATGCATCATATTTCATACATGTTTATACATACCTCATATTTCATACTTGTTCATACATATATCATATTCCATACATGTTCATACATACATCATATTTCATACATGCATATACATATCATTTTGCTAAACATAATCATATCTCGTAGGGTAGTTTAGCCTTCACATATTATTCATGCAACTTATTAAACATAAAGCATATCATGAGATAATTATACAACCCTAAACCTTAGTCCTTCTAGGGTTGGCCGAAACTTAAGTATAGGGAAAATTAGGGTTTGAACTAAATATTCACACATACATTCATTCAAACACCTCATACATAAACATATCATAGCATGCTAACAATTAAGGTTTACATATCAACCCTTCCATTTAACACCACATACATATACATATGATCATCCCCAACCATAAACATATATCATAGGGTAGTTTGACCTTTACAAACCCTAGTCCTAGTGGGTTGGCCGAAACCTCAAGAGTAGGGAAATATTAGGACTTTTGCATTAATCATTCACACAACAATGATACAAACATCTTGTATACAATATCACACCATACACTAAGCATGAATATTTTCTAGGATAATTCAACTCTCCTTGTCCCTAATTCATTGCCTTGGCCGAAACTTGTAGGGTAGGGTAGGCTAGGTTTTTGACATCCAATCTTTACACAAACATTTACACAAATACTTTATCTACAATACTAATCATGGGAACACAATAGGATAGCAACCAACCCAAAAGCCCTTGCTTATTCCCTCTTGGCCGAAACATGTAGGGTACCAAACCCTAATTTGTGTCCTCTCAAAAATTTGGAAAACAACATACATCCATACCCTAAGTTCCTAGGGATATCCTCATGCATCAAGAAGCAACCAAAACCTATTTCATGGTGGTGGCCGAAAGTCTTATAAGGGAGGAACTCCCATTTTCGAAAACAAGAACACAAGGAAAACATGCATAAACCATTACACTGCAGGCGAGAGGATACTTACATCCTTTCACTTGATTTTCTCCTTCTCTAACTTCTTAAGATGCCCTTGGTTCAAGGAAGGTGAGTGTTCTCCTTCCTAGTACTTCTATAGAACCCTTGGCCCTAGTAGAGAGAGCAAGGTCCTTGGGTGAGATCTCCTTCTTTCCAAACCCTAAGGTTGAAACCCTAGGTTTTCTTTTTCGAAAATGGAGAAGGGGAAAGCTTGAGTTTCGGTGGAGAAGTGAAGAGGAAGAAGAAGAGGAAGTTATTCCAACTTCCCTTTCCCTTATTTATACTTTTCTCATGAAGAGACATGTCTCTTCACTTTCCTCGCTTTAACAAGCATGTTCCTATTCTCTCCACAAGAAGCATGGCTTGGTGCATTGGTTATGACATGGCTAGTGCAACTAGGAGGTTCAAGGTTCAATCCCTGCTTCCTCCCTTCTATATTTCCTTTTTATCACATTTTGCACTAATCCAAGCCCATTAAGCCAAGCCCATCATGAAATCTCATAATATTAATTATATTCCATGAATTCATATATTTCATGATAATATTTCATGAATTCCATAATATTTCATATTTATGAATTCATAATATTTCATGATACTATTTCATGAATTCCATAATATTTCATATTTATGAATTCATAATATTTCATAATATTTCATGATACTATTTCATGAATTCCATAATACTTCATATTTATGAATTCATAATATTTCATGATACTATTTCATGAATTCCATAATATTTCATATTTATGAATTCATAATATTTCATAATATTTCATGATACTATTTCATGAATTCTATAATACTTCATATTTATGAATTCATAATATTTCATAATATTTCATGATACTATTTCATGAATTCCATAATATTTCATATTTACGAATTCATAATATTTCATAATATTTCATGATACTATTTCATGAATTTCACAATATTTCCTATTTATGAATTCATCTATTTCATAATATTTCATATGGAAAATTTTGGGGCGTTACATATAGCACTCAAACTCAACAAGCACCAACAAAGGTGAAATGCATCATATACACCCGATGCAACGATCTGTTCTGTACGCACCTCAGCCACCACCAGACCGACGGTCGGGTGAATAAAAAATAGACAAGCCAACCACTCATGGTTGCATAGAGAAGCCAACCACTTGTGGCGTACAACATATGAAACCCAACACTCGTGGCTATGCAAATATGATGTCCAACACCGGTGGCAATGCAAGTATGTAGCCCAGCACCTGTGGCTATGCAAATATGTAGCCCAACACCTGTGGCTATGCAAATATGATGCCCAGCACTCGTGGCAATGCAAGTATGATGCCCCACACTCATGGAGATGCATGTATGTAGCCCAGCACTCGTGGCTATGCAAATATGATGCCAAGCACTCGTGGCAATGTAAGTATGACGCCCAGCACTCGTAGCGATGCATGTAGCCCAGCACTCGTGGATATGCAAATATGATGCCCAACACTTGTGGCAATGCAAGTATGACGCCCAACACTCGTGGAGATGCAAGTATGTAGCCCAACACTCGTGGTTATGCAAATATGAGGACCAGCACTCGTGGCAATGCAAGTATGACGCCCAGCACTCATGGCGATACAAGTATGTAGCCCAGCACTCGTGGCTATGCAAATATGATGCAGACATGACTGGTGACGGGTTCAGACCTAAGGGGAGCTGATGGTCTCCATCATGATAATAGCATCGTAGTAATAGCTCAATCAATACAGGAAACCTGATTGCGCGACGGGCTCAGACCCTAGGGGAGCCGATGATCGCCAATATGCAATCATACAGAGCCTACAGCTCAGTATGTAACCTAGAGGGTAAAGTGTACTAACGACACCCTTCTCACTAACAAGATCCTCAACCATGCACCGGTATGAAAGGTATAGGTCTAACACATGTATCAAGATCTAACCATTCTAGCCTAGGTATCCATGCAAGGTATATCTATGTAGCAATCCAACTGCAGATACAAAGTGACCTATTACCGTATCTAAGCACATATGTACGCATGACAAATACCGAGACTGTATGGAACTAAATAGGAGTCATCTAAAGGAGTAAACAACAGATATCTTATCATAATACACATAGGCAGACATAGCGTATAAACCTACTATTATTTATAACACACTATGTATAATAGTAAGATAGTATCTAAAAAGATAAGTCATGTGTACCCGCCTCAAAGTAGGAATCCGTATTGAATAGGAACCTCCCGTCCAATAATCAGCAACAAATCAGTGCCTTATATCAAATGACATAAGTTTAGCTACAATACACATGATTCTTAGCTAAACTAACTCCCTTAATTAATTACGATCGTCCTAATTCATAACATTCATTACTTCACTCTTTAACTAATGATTAATCTCTATTTGATTGATAATCTTTCAATTACACCTAGGTTTTAAACAAACCCTAAGTAGCAAACACCCTATTGCTTCGATCCAATGAAACACATTTTCAAATCAAAACAACCTATTGTTCAATTCATACACTATAACCATCTCTAAACCAAAATCCAATTCTAAACCTTCACTCTAAATCAGAAAAATTGGTTCCTCCCTTACAAGCTCACAGCCAAATTTGGAAATCTCCAACTACAATCAAATAACACAGTTTGCTTCAACTCCAAATGGAGCTCATGGCAAGATCATCTCAGTTGCTACCAAATCCAATTCCCATGCCAATCAACCCATTTAAAACAGGATTTCAAAGCACATAGATCAACTGAATTGGGAAAATAAGAGTAGATAGGAAATCAAGGGTCAACTTCCTACTGTGAATCATGACTAGCTTACCTCCCAAAGCTCATAGCCACAGAATTACCGTCTCCAGTTGGCCCTGATCGAGCTAGGTCTAGATCTGCCACGCGGAGGAAGATGCCACTGGATCAAAGCACGACGATGTTGAATCAGGGACAAAATCGGTGAAATGCAAGAAAATTGGAGGAAATCCATTTGCCACACTCATCCGAAGTGCTCAAGGAATCAAACTTACCAGAAACAAGATCACTGGCGTCGACACCTCCACTAGTCATCTAACCGTTGACCCAAATCCATAAAGAAAACAAGGAGTACAAGAAGAGAGTCACCGGCGATTGACACTGGCATCGGGCGATCGACACAACGGAAGAGGCGCTGGCTTCACGTGAAGAGAAGATGGCACTGACGCTCGATGGCACTAGAAGAAGAGGGAGAGGTGGTCGATCGACCTGTTGGCGCGGCTAGGGTTTGCAGAGGAGAACGACAGAGAAGCGAACGGCAGAGGAGTGGCGTGCGTTGGCTGCAGCGTTGGGTTTAGGGCACGCGAAGGAAAGAAGTCGGGTGCATGCGGCCGAGAGAGGAGGGGAGAAAAAATTTATGGGTGGCCATTTTGCACATTAGCCCTCAACCTTTCGGTAAATCCCAAGGATGCCCTCAATTTTCTATTTTTAAACATTTAGTTCCTCATAACTTAAGTTTCAAGTGGTTTAACCCTCTAATGTTAGTTTGGGTCTCTCATACCCTAAATCTTTTTCCAAAAAATTTTCTAGATCGCATTAAAAATCTCAGATTTAACATTCTCCCCTACAAACAAAAGAATTTGGTCCCCAAATTTCGCTATTACACAAAGTATATGGTAACAAGCCCTGTACCGTGTAAATGTCGGACAGAAACTATGCATACATTTTCTGTGTAAGATCTTAGCCCATAGGATCCAGCAGACTCCATCATCGTTGTTTGACCACCAGTATCTCGCTAGCCGATAGGTACACTCCTAGATCCTATGATCTTATCATAGATACCCCGTAGATCCCATCCCAGTGTATCCGTGCCAAGCAGTAAAGAGAACTAGCAATATTTATCACTATTTGAGCTGAAAGATGCATAAATGAACATCATACCTTGAAAGACCGATCCATCAGTCTGCGGTGTCTCCCCTCGGGTAGCCGCATATACTCGTCCCGTCTCGGTACCCGGTGGTGGCATTCTCGGAACTGGCTGGGTTGGAAACACAGGGGCTGCAATAAAATGTTGCGGCTGGTGTACCGAATAGGTCATGGCTGACTGCAGAGGCTGATTTGTCATATGTGTCTGACAATAACCGCCAGTCGCAGAAGACTGGGGTGCTACCAAAGTAGGGGCCTGCTGAAAACCATGCATGCAATAGATGTGAACCGGTGGGGGAGCTGCTTGCTTCTATCGTGGAAAAGTTTGGGTACGCTGACCTCCTCCCTGCGACCTCGAAGGTCCACTGAGACTCCGCTGAGTGGTGTCCCCTGTGGATTCCTGCATCGCCCGCTGATCACATTCCCGACTCTGATGCCCTGGGAGTTTATAGAAATAACATACATTCTGGCCAAAGGGACACTCTAACTTACTGTGATCCTTAGCCCCACACTGGAAACAATGGAATATAGTACAATCACTCTTCTAGTTCTGCTACGATGATCTGGAAGGTCCTGCTGATGAGCACCCATTCTTGGGAGGTTGAGGAGCTCCTCCAGAATTTTCCTGCACATCATGGTCCCTACTGGTCCCCTTTTGTCCTACATACAACTACTCCTGTTCTGATAGTGTATCATGATCTGACTGTCTATCACTATACACTTGTTTCTGTGCTATCTCGATCATGAGTGCTCTATCTAACGCCTCATGGTAGGAGGTCGTACCAAACCCGGCTATCTGAATCCGAATATAACCGGCTAATCCTTAGATGAACTGAAGCATCCTCTCTCTATCATGTGCCACCAACTGGGGGCAGTACTCAGCTAGACGGCAGAACTCCGCATTATATTCCATGACCGTGCGCTTTCCTTGCTGGAGACTCAGAAATTCCTGACGCCGAGCCATCTGATATGCAACGGGGAAGTATTGACTCTCGAATGCCTCACGGAAAGCTGTCCAGGTGATGTGCTGCTCACCTATGATCGTGCGCTAAGTGGCCCACCAAGTAGTCTCCCCATCACGCAAATGGTAGGCAGCCATTTCTGCCTTCTCCCACTCTGAACAGGCCATGTAGTAAAATGTACCCTCCAAGGTCTTGATCCAAGAACGAGCAACCCGCGGGTTTGGTCCTCCATAGAATAGTGTGAATCGGCCTTTCACTGACTCCGCCAATGCTGGTATCCGTGCCCTAGCCCTAGCCTAGTCCACAGAAATGATAGGATCCACCAGTGGAGCTGCAGCAAATACCGGAGCGGGAGCTGCAGTAGGAATCGTGGGAAATCCTGGAACCGAAACCGCGGATGGAGCTGGGTGAACTGGTAGAGCAGGCACTACTGGTGGTACATCGGAATACACTGTAGGGGGTACGACTGGTGGTACCACTGGATACGCAGAAGTAGGTACTCCTAGGGGTGTAGGCACTGTTGAATACACTGATGGGGGTACAACAGATGGTACCGCTGGATAAGACGAGGTAGGTACCGCTGGTGGTATCGCTGGATATGCCGGTGCAGGCACTACTGAACACCCCAAGGTGGGCACCACAGATGGTATCGCCGGATACACCGGAACAGATACCGCTGGTGGTACCACAGAATAGGCATTGGTAGATACTGTTGATGATACCATGGATACCGTAGGGGTTGGTACGGCTGGAGGAACAGTGGGAACCGCTGATACTAATGGAACCGAGGCTCCCAGAACACTCGGGGGAGTCTGACCGCGCCTAACAGATCCTATCTCAGTCGGTCTCTCTGGTGCCTCTGTGGCTTGAGATCCAAAAGTCTGCCCATGTGGGCGCCCTGGACCACGTATCGGTGCGAAAACAGATTTTCTCCGAGTCATACCTGTTGAACCATTACCCAATATTACAAATAGTATAAGTCTACTAAACTTACCATATCATACCATTGTCGTCCGGAGATGTCCCGTCGCCGCCAAGTCCCAAAGTCCAACCTAGTCGAAAAACGACTCTGAAAATCCAAAATGTACTCGGGTATATCATCAAACCCAAGCTCCGATACCTACCGAATCAATATCAAATACAACTCCGAAAATCGACAAGTCCCCATGGTATCCCGCAACCTGGGCTCTGATACCAAAATAAATTCTCACGCCCCGAGACCCAGGAGCCGCTGGTCCGATATAAAATTGGACATCACCTACCCTGTCCGGCAGACAATTTACACATACAAACAACACACGCAATAATAATTTGGCCTCAGACCTCAAAATCAAGACATAACATAACCATAATACAAAATAAAACATACCTGACTCCAGACCGGTCCGACTTACAATAAAAACAACAACCACATAGTCCATCAGAGGACTCAAAATATAATACCAAGACAAATGAAACGTGATACAAGTTCAACGACATAAAACCAATACAAACCAAATAATACGAAGTAAAGGAAACATAACTATGCGGAAGCACCTGTAACGACCCGGCCCATTTGGCGGCCCATTTGGCGGTCTCGACCGTCGACCGTCGACCGTGCCGTTACTAATACTAGGTCTTCCCACTCCTGGGCGTGGATTTTTGCCTTCCCAGGATTCGAACTCTAGACCCAGGCTTAAATCTAGTTCTTTGTGAATCCTGAATACCAATTGAGCTATAGCTCAATTGGTATTCAGGATTCACAAAGAACTAGATTTAAGCCTGGGTCTAGAGTTCGAATCCTGGGAAGGCAAAAATCCACGCCCAGGAGTGGGAAGACCTAGTATTGGTAACGGCACGGTCGACGGTCGAGACCGCCAAATGGGCCGCCAAATGGGCCGGGTCGTTACAATAAAAAGGCGCCTTTTTATTGTAACGACTCGGCCCATTTGGCGGCCCATTTGGCGGTCTCGACCGTCGACCGTCGACCGTGCCGTTACCAATACTAGGTCTTCCCACTCCTGGGCGTGGATTTTTGCCTTCCCAGGATTCGAACTCTAGACCCAGGCTTAAATCTAGTTCTTTGTGAATCCTGAATACCAATTGAGATAACGACCCGGCCTATTTGGCGGCCCATTTGGCGGTCTCGACCGTCGACCGTCGACCGTCGACCGTGCCGTTACCAATACTAGGTCTTCCCACTTCCTGGGCAGTAGATTTTTGCCTTCCCAGGATTCGAACCCTAGACCCAGGGTTAAATCTAGTTCTTTATGAATCCTGAATACCAATTGAGCTATAGCTATCAAAATGTTAACTTAAATCTTAGGAACTAAAACCAGAAAGGAATTGAATTCGAAATAAACTGAAAAACTTAAGAAACTAAGCTGGAAATGGAAAAACAGGGCTGATATGCAAGCTACAACTGATACGCAAGGATTTATGCTGAAAATAACTGAAATTAAACTCAATTATCCACTAGACAAGCTTCCTAAACTACTTGACTTGAAGGATATAAACCTACTTAAGCAGAAACAATTAAAAAATGGAATCTAAGTGCTGATACAGAAAATTCAGAACTGAAGTTGAGTGCAGAAATAAAATTACAGCTATCACAATGAAAATTAACTAAGTAAACTAATCCTCAATCACTCCCTAGCTCAAGTACTCCTTGTTCGTCACGCAAGGGTGAGCCTCGAACCCGTAAGCTCAACAAATCAGTGAGAAAACTCAATCTGCGCTTGAATTCAGCTCAACTCTGCTCAATCTGAAATCACCATCCGATTCCCTTGATTCAACTGTGTCCGCGTGCGATGGTGAGTTGTGGATGATCCAAGCAATCCAGGGAACTCCTCATGAACTACTCGGGTGGAAGGAAGTGGAGCACAGCCGATCAAAAGGCAGCAAATGGCAGAGCTGAGGAAACTTCTCCCAGCTCTGTTTCTTGGGCAATTCTGAACTGGAAACTTCACCGATGATCCTCCCACTGACCTAGCACATGATCTAATGGAGAAATTGAGGGGTCGCGCCCCTTTGGATTGAAGAAAAAGCTGAAGAAAACTAAGAACTATCGAAGCAGAAGGTTGCGGCGAGGAAGACGCGACAAGGCTGAACTGCGGGTGAAGTTTGATTAAATACATAAGAATGGACGGCCCAGATTGATTTGAGAAAATCCAACGGCTGATCTTGCTCTGATTTAATCCAAACTTTGATGATGATGATCAGGGATCAGGATCTGCCCCATGGTAGCTCGGATCCTCCAGATTTGCAACGGATGGTCGAGATCAACCTAATCTTTGAATGGACAGTCTAGAGCCCTCCGAGCTTGATCCAACGGTTGAATGAGCTCTGATTGGGATGAAACCTTTAGATCTTGATCATAGTGCTTGATCAACCCTAACTCTAGCTCGGATTGCTTCAGATGGTCCCCGATGGCTCAGATCTAGCCGCTTTTGAATCGGACGGCCTGGATTAATCTGAAGCTTGATAACTCGATCTGGGTCCTCTTCCGACTCAAGTTTGACCCAGTATGCCCTAGGTCCATGAACCTTTCATGCCTACAAAAATAGATCAAAAATTTAGTGGCAAAATAGTTCAAATATATCAAGATTTGCAATTAAGTCGAAAATAAAGGTAAGTTCTAAAACCTAGGGTAAATTCACAATTAAGTAAGAAAAACATGGGTCAAACATGGATTTTAGCAATTAAAATAATCAATAAAATGGTACTTATCAACTCCCCCACACTTAAGCTTGAGCGTCTCGCGAAACTACTAAGTATGTATCCCCTAGATTTTCTTAAGCATAATTAGAAGCAAATGAAAAGAAATTACCTAAGGTTGTCATTTCTCAAAAATCTAAGCTCTATGGATTAGTATCTCGTCCTTAAATCAATAACTTAGCCTTTTCATCCATCATGATTCATTGAGTTGAATTCAACTCACTAGCCTTTCAAGAAAAATTTTGGTGGCTCTCTCCTTAAGTTCTAAGTCGATGATGGAAGTGGAGCTCACTCAAACACACATGCTTCTTGCACTACCATAGGCTTGCTTATTGTCTACTCTCCACCATTATTCATGATTAGGATCAACATCTACAAAAACAAATGAAAGACATAGAAAATGGTAAGAAATGGAGTAAAAGCCAAGAAAATGGAAAAATTAATAAAGTGGGAGACTTGAATGCTCAAGGATATTTTTGATGCACTTTGCTTCTCTTTACAGTCCTCTAATGCAATAAAAATGTGGTGAAGTCAAACTTGAATAATTGTCTTTGATTTGGATGAAGAAAACTTGGTTGGTTCAATGTGCCAAAAGCCTCATTTGCGTGCTAATTTTGCTTGCTTCTCTTTTCTCATTCTTCTTTTTCTTCTTTCTTTTTTTGTAATGTCATAAACGGAATGGAATAAAGCTTGGACTCGGATGAAGAAAATTGCAATGCCAAAACTCCAAAACTCCAATTGTGCCATTTTGCTTCTTCCTTCTTTTTTTTTCTTTTTCTTTTTTTTCGAACTGTTTTTCTTTCTCTTTTCTTTTTCTGCTCTCAATCTTCTATTCGAGCACTTCGGATCAGATTTTTTTTTCATCAGAGAACTTGAGGAATCAAGTAACATAGATACTCAACATACAACTTTCACTAAACAACCCCTTGCAACTCTTCTTGATACACTTCACCTTAAAGTTGGCACACTACTCTCTCTTCTTCTTCTTTCTCTTTTTTTTTTCTTTTTCTTCAGATTCCAGCTCCACTTCAAATTCATGGCAATTCTCTGATCTCTCAAAACAATTAGCATCAATAGTTCTTGCATCAATTGATAGTGGAAAGTTTAAGTGTCCCACTCGAAAATGGTTGAGTAACAAGTCAATTTCCGGCCATTGCACAAACATAACTCTGCTGCCCTTTCAGAAATTTTGATCTCTGGTCAGCAATCCTTGCATTGCTTTCAATTCAGATCAGTTCAGCTCATTCCCATTTCTGATCTGCACAAACTGTTTTGGCATAGAATTTTTTTCTTTTCATTTTGCATTTCAATTCTTAATTCTTTCCAATACATGTTCCACCACACTTCTTCCAGAAATTTCAGCAGTCTTGCAGTTCACTTGCATTCAGTTTGTATAATTTCAGTAGCTCCAAATTCAATACTCGGCAGATTACATGCTCATGATGCAATGCAGTGCAGTTTTTCAGCTTCTTTCAGCCTTTGGTCAGCCTTTCGAATTCTGTTTCTGATCTGGAACTCTTAGCAGCCATTTTTTCCTTTCTGATCAGCAGTGGGGGTGCTATGCAATTCTAATTTGCAGCCTTGGAAAACCCGGATTCATCTCAAAATGGGACAAAAATTTCTTTGGCACAGCTTTTATTTAGCTTCAGGTTTTCCAGCTGTTTCAACTTCTGCTCAGATTCTAGCACTCTGCAGCCCCCTTGCATTCCAGATTTTCTCACAGCTGCAATTCTGCTATTATGTGCCATTTAAGACCTTGGCACAGCTTTTCTCACCTTGGCAGATTTTTTTCTTTCTTCTTTCATTGCAGATCCTTTTGCTCCTCAACTTAGCACAAACTTGCACAGATCTTCAAAGTATAATAACGAATTGAGATTTCCAATTGCTTCCACCCTTCTTGCTCATTCTTGACATCAACTCACTCAAAATGTAATTGTTTCCATCCTTCAATTGCAAAATTTTTTTTTCTTTTTGGATCGAAATGCCTTCTTAATACAAAACTTTTCCAAAACACTAATCACTCCCCCACACTTAAATCTTTGTCCATCTCGGGCAAAGTAGCATCATGAAAACATCCCAAGCAAACAAATCCATAGAAAAATTAGGGTTAAGAGTAGGAAAATAGAAGGGAAAATTGAAAAGAGTATGTATCAAGTATGATCATTGCTAAGAATAATATGGAAAAGGGAAACAATTTGATTAGCCTCCATAGATGTGATCCAATCATTGAAATATGGTTTTGAAAGAACCTAAGCAAGTTCTAGAGTACAATAACGTATGTGTGTCACAAATATAAGGCTAATTCTCACTAGGCAAAAATAATTCATCTCAAGTCCTCAATTAAGAATCTAAAGCAAAGTAGTACTCAAGCATCCAAGATTTCATCCATTAGCTCAAACCCTATGTTTTAACAACCAAATTTAATTTATTTTCCAAGAGATTCTAAAATGTTATGGAGATAACCTAGAGGGATACATTTATTCCTAGTCATGCAAGAAAAAGTGACCAAAAGAAATAACATGGTATCTACAATGACTCCTATTCATTCTACTCTACTCACGCATTTATTAGCAAGGAATCAATTTAAAAGAAAATTCTACTTCTAGGAAACATAAAAATAAAACATGCAATAAAAAGAAAATACAAGAAGGAACAAACTCCCCTTTTATTTCTGGTGGACGGAGTCTATCAAGAAGTAGCCTCCATCGTGGTAGTGGAGGAACATGGGTGACTGAGAGAATTAGGATTCCCCCACACTTGAACTTTACAAAAATTTGCTCTGGTGGCCGCAGGCGATTCAGGTACAAGACCCATGTAAGAGGTGGAGTGCTTCGAATTACAGTACAATCAACTCCTCCTTCTTGATGCCTTTTGAAAGATTTTCCAGGAGGCTGGAGTCTATTCAGATGGAGCACCCACTCCAGTAGTCTTCTGGACCCTGCAAAACAATGTAATACCTCTCTCAAGCGTGCAGGGTAAGAAAGGAATAAAATAATATTAGTCTCTGCATGAAATGTATCCAAAACTGCATCACATCCAATTAAATCAATTCTTGTGCCTCAATAAATTTTTCACAATTATTTTCTACAAAATTTGCATCTAGGAACTCATCACAAACTAATAAATCAATTTTTGGCACTTCAATAAAATATCACAATTATTTTCCATCAAGGATGTATCAAGCAATGTGTCACAGCCAATAAAATCAATTTTCGGTTCCTCAATGAATTTTTCACAATTATTTTCAGCATAAGATATATCAAAAGACTCATCACAACAATCAACATCAATTCTAGGCACTTCTAAAAATTTTTCACACTCAGCATTTGCATCTGATGTAACACAACATGCTTCATTTTCAGCAAATTATACACTAGGTGCCTCTAGGGATTTCTCACAATCAAATTATACAAGAGATGCATCCAGAAGTATATCACAAACAATAGAATCAGTTTGAGGTACCTCTATGCAATTTTCAGAAAAATTAGGAGGAGTATTTACCTGATCGTGCTGAAAAATACCTAGAGGTTCTACAAAAGTAGATGTATCCGTGTTCTCCTCCTGGTCAAGTATATGCTCCACTTCAGGCTCAAGTTCTGGTGGACCCTCAACTAAAATAGGTGATCCTTGGGTTCTTGCTTCCACCATGCAAGTCCTTACACTTTCTGGTTCATCCTCTGTATCTTCTAATGTACCAGTCAATTGTGGTGGTCCCTGGGGCTTAGTGCAATCCCCTACACCTGTAGAATCATCTCCTATGCATGTTTCCTCAGTAATATCTACAACAACAATATCAGAAAAATTAGGACCATCAATAATACTATAATCACAAAATAAAAGATGAGAAGGGTCCTGTGGTACTTCAGAATCTTCTTCTTGAGCTGAAAAATTTGAAAATGAATTTTGATCAAGAACTTCAGGGGAAATGCATGCTGTAGGTGCCCTATTTTTGATGTTCTCTTCTTCTTCTTCCACCAAAATTGCAAGATCACTTGAAGAAGGTCTTGGCTATGCACTAGGGTCACCTTGAACTGATAAAAAATTAACTCCGGGGCCCTCAGAATCAAGAGTAGCTTGAGAAGATAATTGTCCTAATTCTTGGGCTTGCCTTTGTTTCATTTGATGAACTAGCTGTTCCAATTGTCTTCCACAGTTTTGAAGCCTTTGTTGTTGTTGTTGTTACCAAGATTGTTGTTGTTGTAAAATTTGTTGAAACATTTCTTCCAGCCTTTGTTGTTGAGCCTCACTCTCATTAGGATTCTCAAAGCCTCCTTGATTGGTGTGGAACTCCTGTTGGTCTTGAAATGTAACATAAGGCTGCTGAAGACCAAGAGTAGGCTGTGCATTCTGAAATGGGAACTATTGGGGCTGCTTAAATGGTTGAATGGGCTGATTAAACTGCTGAAAATTTGGCTCGCAATGTCGTGGAGATTGCTGAAAATTATGGTTCTGAAATGGAAAACTCTGAAATTGAGGCTGAAAATTCTGATCGTTTTGTGGAAAATATTGCTGTGAAGGTTGAAATCCACTCTGATTTTGATATTGGAAAGGTTGAATTGGTTGGAACCTTTGCTGAAAATTTTGACTTGGTTGAAAATCTTGCTGAAATGGTGGCTGAAAATTTTGGTTGCATGGCTGAAATTGCTATGGAAATTGATATGGTTGCTCAAAATTCTAGAATTGTGGCTGCCCAATCTGAGTTTGCTTTCTAATTGGTGGACTTGGCAGAAAATCTTGTTGAAATTGCTGACATTGTGGCTGAAAAAACTGATTTAGTTGCTGAAAATTCGAATGGGATTGCTGAAAAGATTGGTTTTGCTGCTGAAACTGTTGACATGGCTGCTGATAAGTAGATGAAAACATTTTGAACTGGCAGTCCTGTCACAAGGCAAACAAGAAAAATGGCAGCAACCGTATACAAAAGATAAAGCACAAGAAAATAGAATCAAATGATATGCCCAAAAGCACACAAGCAAAAATCAAACAAACCAACTAGTTGCTTCCCCGGTAACGGCGCCAAAAATTTAATGGACCCAAAATAGGCTGTCACGAAATGTGTGGGTCCTCAAATTTAGAATATGTATAAATGCTGGAAACCCTTTTTTCAATCAAAGTATGAAAACGTAGTAAAGGGGATATTTTTCCTAGGGACTAGTTGATGTTGTGTGATTTGAGCTGGTATTTATGTGTCGTTTATGAATTTTGGTTTCCGAATAAAATCTGGTTTTGGATTGTAATTAGAAATGAAAGCAATGAAAAGCAGGTAAACTTAACTAAACAAACTAACTCGGTAATGGCAATTAAAGATTCAAACAAAGAATTTGATGTGCTGAATTGAAACTTGGAGTTCAGACTTAAACAAGATGAAAAAAATCTATTTAAAACAAAATAGCACAATTAACAGTTGCATTCCAATTGGCATCAAGTAGTGCCGAAATAGCACTTGATACAAATGTGCAGAATTCAAAACAGACTTACTACCAAGATGTGAAAGCTTATGTGCCAAGGCTAATTCGGAGTGCCAAAGCTAATTCTAACAATTCAAGAATAAGAACTAATGATTAAGCTTTGAGAGGGATGCGATCTGTGAATAAAGTTGCAAGAGTGGATGAAGGAATTCAGCAGCCACTACTGCTCAATAAACTGCAAACCTACTTCAGAAATAAAGTGCAAGAAAGCAGAAACTGTTTTCAGAACTTAAGCTACAAATTGGATGCAACGTCAGACTAAACAACTGAAATTAAGTGCAATGGAGTTCGAATGCAAAGCTTCCTTGATATAACTTCAGCAGCTACAATTAAAAATTGCAGAAATGAATTGGGTACAGATCTGAAACTGGGATGTAGAAATGGAAGTTGATACAAACCTGCTGATACTAAATGCAAAACTGATGCTAAATCTTTGTGAACGAAACTTGCTACACTATATGAATGCAGGAGGAGAACTAACAACTACTCGAGACAAAGTTCAGATGCTAAAATGAGAAGACTGATACACAGAATTAATGAGCAGAAACACAGAAGTGAAAGACAGACTTAAGCAGGTGATTGCAGAAATGCAGTGACTGATCAAGTGCTGAAACTAACAATGCATGCTGAATTCGAGTACCAAAATACACTAAAAGGTGTGTTAAATGTGATCCAAATTGATGCTGATGCTGAACCCGATACAATCTCAGAATTGCTGAACTGAAACTACTGAAAATAAAATGATATGCAGAACAAACTTGACACGCAAAGGGAAAATCTGAGCAGAAATGCGGAATTGAGATTAAATGCGGATTAAACTCATTAGCTATCAAAATGTTAACTTAAATCTCAGGAACTAAAACCAGAAAGGAATTGAATTCGAAATAAACTGAAAAACTTAAGAAACTAAGCTGGAAATGGAAAAACAGGGCTGATATGCAAGCTACAACTGATACGCAAGGATTTATGCTGAAAATAACTGAAATTAAACTCAATTATCCACTAGACAAGCTTCCTAAACTACTTGACTTGAAGGATATAAACCTACTTAAGCAGAAACAATTAAAAAATGGAATCTAAGTGCTGATACAGAAAATTCAGAACTGAAGTTGAGTGCAGAAATAAAATTACAGCTATCACAATGAAAATTAACTAAGTAAACTAATCCTCAATCACTCCCTAGCTCAAGTACTCCTTGTTCGTCACGCAAGGGTGAGCCTCGAACCCGTAAGCTCAACAAATCAGTGAGAAAACTCAATCTGCGCTTGAATTCAGCTCAACTCTGCTCAATCTGAAATCACCATCCGATTCCCATGATTCAACTATGTCCGCGTGCGATGGTGAGTTGTGGATGATCCAAGCAATCCAGGGAACTCCTCATGAACTACTCGGGTGGAAGGAAGTGGAGCACAGCCGATCAAAAGGCAGCAAATGGCAGAGCTGAGGAAACTTCTCCCAGCTCTGTTTCTTGGGCAATTCTGAACTGGAAACTTCACCGATGATCCTCCCACTGACCTAGCACATGATCTAATGGAGAAATTGAGGGGTCGCGCCCCTTTTGATTGAAGAAAAGCTGAAGAAAACTAAGAACTATCGAAGCAGAAGGTTGCGGCGAGGAAGACGCGACAAGGCTGAACTGCGGGTGAAGTTTGATTAAATACATAAGAATGGACGGCCCAGATTGATTTGCGAAAATCCACCGCTGATCTTGCTCTGATTTAATCCAAACTTTGATGATGA
>JAGFNQ010009452.1:20399-68924 GCA_024364735.1 Boesenbergia rotunda
TTGAGTAACAAGTCAATTTCCGGCCATTGCACAAACATAACTCTGCTACCCTTTCAGAAATTTTGATCTCTGGTCAGCAATCCTTGCATTGCTTTCAATTCAGATCAGTTCAGCTCATTCCCATTTCTTATCTGCACAAACTATTTTGGCATAGAATTTTTTTCTTTTCATTTTGCATTTTAATTCTTAATTCTTTCCAATACATGTTCCACCACACTTCTTCCAGAAATTTCAGCAGTCTTGCAGTTCACTTGCATTCAGTTTGTTTAATTTCAGTAGCTCCAAATTCAATACTCGGCAGATTACATGCTCATGATGCAATGCAGTGCAGTTTTTCAGCTTCTTTCAGCCTTTGGTCAGCCTTTCGAATTCTGTTTCTGATCTGGAACTCTTAGCAGCCATTTTTTCCTTTCTGATCAGCAGTGGGGGTGCTATGCAATTCTAATTTGCAGCCTTGGAAAACCCGGATTCATCTCAAAATGGGACAAAAATTTCTTTGGCACAGCTTTTATTTAGCTTCAGGTTTTCCAGCTGTTTCAACTTCTGCTTAGATTCTAGCACTCTGCAGCCCCCTTGCATTCCAGATTTTCTCACAGCTGCAATTCTACTATTATGTGCCATTTAAGACCTTGGCACAGCTGTTCTCACCTAGGCAGATTTTTTTCTTTCTTCTTTCATTGCAGATCCTTTTGCTCCTCAACTTAGCGCAAACTTGCACAGATCTTCAAAGTATAATAAGGAATTGAGATTTCCTATTGCTTCCACCCTTCTTGCTCATTCTTGACATCAACTCACTCAAAATGTAATTGTTTCCATCCTTCAATTGCAAAATTTTTTTTTTTCTTTTTGGATCGAAATGCCTTCTTGATACAAAACTTTTCCAAAACACTAATCACTCCCCCACACTTAAATCTTTGTCCATCTCGGGCAAAGTAGCATCATGAAAACATCCCAAGCAAACAAATCCATAGAAAAATTAGGGTTAAGAGTAGGAAAATAGAAGGGAAAATTGAAAAGAGTATGTATCAAGTATGATCATTGCTAAGAATAATATGGAAAAGGGAAACAATTTGATTAGCCTCCATAGATGTGATCCAATCATTGAAATATGGTTTTGAAAGAACCTAAGCAAGTTCTAGAGTACAATAACGTATGTGTGTCACAAATATAAGGCTAATTCTCACTAGGCAAAAATAATTCATCTCAAGTCCTCAATTAAGAATCTAAAGCAATGTAGTACTCAAGCATCCAAGATTTCATCCATTAGCTCAAACCCTAAGTTTTAACAACCAAATTTAATTTATTTTCCAAGAGATTCTAAAATGTTATGGAGATAACCTAGAGGGATACATTTATTCCTAGTCATGCAAGAAAAAGTGACCAAAAGAAATAACATGGTATCTACAATGACTCCTATTCATTCTACTCTACTCACGCATTTATTAGCAAGGACTCAATTTAAAAGAAAATTCTACTTCTAGAAAACATAAAAATAAAACATGCAATAAAAAGAAAATACAAGAAGGAACAAACTCCCCTTTTATTTCTGGTGGACGGAGTCTATCAAGAAGTAGCCTCCATCGTGGTAGTGGAGGAACATGGGTGGCTGAGAGAATTAGGATTCCCCCACACTTGAACTTTACAAAAATTTGCTCCGGTGGCCGCAGGCGATTCAGGTACAAGACCCATGTAAGAGGTGGAGTGCTTCGAATTACAGTACAATCAACTCCTCCTTCTTGATGCCTTTTGAAAGATTTTCCAGGAGGCTGGAGTCTATTCAGATGGAGCACCCACTCCAGTAGTCTTCTGGACCCTGCAAAACAATGTAATACCTCTCTCAAGCGTGCAGGGTAAGAAAGGAATAAAATAATATTAGTCTCTGCATGAAATGTATCCAAAACTGCATCACATCCAATTAAATCAATTCTTGGTGCCTCAATAAATTTTTCACAATTATTTTCTACAAAATTTGCATCCAGGAACTCATCACAAACTAATAAATCAATTTTTGGCACTTCAATAGAAATATCACAATTATTTTCCATCAAGGATGTATCAAGCAATGTGTCACAGCCAATAAAATCAATTTTCGGTTCCTCAATGAATTTTTCACAATTATTTTCAGCATAAGATATATCAAAAGACTCATCACAACAATCAACATCAATTCTAGGCACTTCTAAAAATTTTTCACACTCAGCATTTGCATCTGATGTAACACAACATGCTTCATTTTCAGCAAATTATACACTAGGTGCCTCTAGGGATTTCTCACAATCAAATTATACAAGAGATGCATCCAGAAGTATATCACAAACAATAGAATCAGTTTGAGGTACCTCTATGCAATTTTCAGAAAAATTAGGAGGAGTATTTACCTGATCGTGCTGAAAAATACCTGGAGGTTCTACAAAAGTAGATGTATCTGTGTTCTCCTCCTGGTCAAGTATATGCTCCACTTCAGGCTCAAGTTCTGGTGGACCCTCAACTAAAACAGGTGATCCTTGGGTTCTTGCTTCCACCATGCAAGTCCTTACACTTTCTGGTTCATCCTCTGTATCTTCTAATTGGTGGACTTGGCTGAAAATCTTGCTGAAATTGCTGACATTGTGGCTGAAAAAACTGATTTAGTTGCTGAAAATTCGAATGGGATTGCTGAAAAGATTGGTTTTGCTGCTGAAACTGTTGACATGGCTGCTGGTAAGTAGATGAAAACATTTTGAACTGGCAGTCCTGTCACAAGGCAAACAAGAAAAATGGCAGCAACCGTATACAAAAGATAAAGCACAAGAAAATAGAATCAAATGATATGCCCAAAAGCACACAAGCAAAAATCAAACAAACCAACTAGTTGCTTCCCCGGTAACGGCGCCAAAAATTTGATGGACCCAAAATAGGCTGTCACGAAATGTGTGGGTCCTCAAATTTAGAATATGTATAAATGCTGGAAACCCTTTTTGCAATCAAAGTATGAAAACGTAGTAAAGGGGCCACAGGTCGTATTTTTCCTAGGGACTAGTTGATGTTGTGTGATTTGAGCTGGTATTTATGTGTCGTTTATGAATTTTGGTTTCCGAATAAAATCTGGTTTTGGATTGCAATTAGAAACGAAAGCAATGAAAAGCAAGTAAACTTAACTAAACAAACTAACTCGGTAATGGCAATTAAAGATTCAAACAAAGAATTTGATGTGCTGAATTGAAACTTGGAGTTCAGACTTAAACAAGATGAAAACAATCTATTTAAAACAAAATAGCACAATTAACAGTTGCATTCCAATTGGCATCAAGTAGTGCCGAAATAGCACTTGATACAAATGTGCAGAATTCAAAACAGACTTACTACCAAGATGTGAAAGCTTATGTGCCAAGGCTAATTCGGAGTGCCAAAGCTAATTCTAACAATTCAGGAATAAGAACTAATGATTAAGCTTTGAGAGGGATGCGATCTGTGAATAAAGTTGCAAGAGTGGATGAAGGAATTCAGCAGCCACTACTGCTCAATAAACTGCAAACCTACTTCAGAAATAAAGTGCAAGAAAGCAGAAACTGTTTTAAGAACTTAAGCTACAAATTGGATGCAACGTCAGACTAAACAACTGAAATTAAGTGCAATGGAGTTCGAATGCAAAGCTTCCTTGATATAACTTCAGCAGCTACAATTAAAAATTACAGAAATGAATTGGGTACAGATCTGAAACTGGGATGTAGAAATGGAAGTTGATACAAACCTGCTGATACTAAATGCAAAACTGATGCTAAATCTTTGTGAACGAAACTTGCTACACTATATGAATGCAGGAGGAGAACTAACAACTACTCGAGACAAAGTTCAGATGCTAAAATGAGAAGACTGATACACAGAATTAATGAGCAGAAACGCAGAAGTGAAAGACAGACTTAAGCAGGTGATTGCAGAAATGCAGTGACTGATCAAGTGCTGAAACTAACAATGCATGCTGAATTCGAGTACCAAAATACACTAAAAGGTGTGTTAAATGTGATCCAAATTGATGCTGATGCTGAACCCGATACAATCTCAGAATTGCTGAACTGAAACTACTGAAAATAAAATGATACGCAGAACAAACTTGACACGCAAAGGGAAAATCTGAGCAGAAATGCGGAATTGAGATTAAATGCGGATCAAACTCATTAGCTATCAAAATGTTAACTTAAATCTCAGGAACTAAAACCAGAAAGGAATTGAATTCGAAATAAACTGAAAAACTTCAGAAACTAAGCTGGAAATGGAAAAACAGGGCTGATACGCAAGCTACAACTGATACGCAAGGATTTATGCTGAAAATAACTGAAATTAAACTCAATTATCCACTAGACAAGCTTCCTAAACTACTTACTTGAAGGATATAAACCTACTTAAGCAGAAACAATTAAAAAATGGAATCTAAGTGCTGATACAGAAAATTCAGAACTGAAGTTGAGTGCAGAAATAAAATTACAGCTATCACAATGAAAATTAACTAAGTAAACTAATCCTCAATCACTCCCTAGCTCAAGTACTCCTTGTTCGTCACGCAAGGGTGAGCCTCGAACCCGTAAGCTCAACAAATCAGTGAGAAAACTCAATCTGCGCTTGAATTCAGCTCAACTCTGCTCAATCTGAAATCACCATCCGATTCCCTTGATTCAACTGTGTCCGCGTGCGATGGTGAGTTGTGGATGATCCAAGCAATCCAGGGAACTCCTCATGAACTACTCGGGTGGAAGGAAGTGGAGCACAGCCGATCAAAAGGCAGCAAATGGCAGAGCTGAGGAAACTTCTCCCAGCTCTGTTTCTTGGGCAATTCTGAACTGGAAACTTCACCGATGATCCTCCCACTGACCTAGCACATGATCTAATGGAGAAATTGAGGGGTCGCGCCCCTTTGGATTGAAGAAAAAGCTGAAGAAAACTAAGAACTATCGAAGCAGAAGGTTGCGGCGAGGAAGACGCGACAAGGCTGAACTGCGGGTGAAGTTTGATTAAATACATAAGAATGGACGGCCCAGATTGATTTGCGAAAATCCACCGGCTGATCTTGCTCTGATTTAATCCAAACTTTGATGATGATGATCAGGGGTCAGGATCTGCCCCGTGGTAGCTCGGATCCTCCAGATTTGCAACGGATGGTCCAGATCAACCTAATCTTTGAATGGACAGTCTAGAGCCCTCCGAGCTTGATCCAACGGTTGAATGAGCTCTGATTGGGATGAAACCTTCTGATCTTGATCAGAGAGCTTGATCAACCCTAACTCTAGCTCGAATTGCTTCAGATGGTCCCCGATGGCTCAGATCTAGCCGCTTTTGAATCGGACGGCCCGGATTAATCCGAAGCTTGATAACTCGATCTGGGTCCTCTTCCGACTCAAGTTTGACCCAGTATGCCCTAGGTCCATGAACCTTTCATGCCTATAAAAATAGATCAAAAATTTAGTGGCAAAATAGTTCAAATATATCAAGATTTGCAATTAAGTCCAAAATAAAGGTAAGTTCTAAAACCTAGGGTAAATTCACAATTAAGTAAGAAAAACATGGGTCAAACATGGATTTTAGCAATTAAAATAATCAATAAAATGGTACTTATCAACTCCCCCTCACTTAAGCTTGAGCGTCTCGCGAAACTTCTAAGTATGTATCCCCTAGATTTTCTTAAGCATAATTAGAAGCAAATGAAAAGAAATTACCTAAGGTTGTCATTTCTCAAAAATCTAAGCTCTATGGATTAGTATCTCGTCCTTAAATCAATAACTTAGTCTTTTCATCCATCATGATTCATTGAGTTGAATTCAACTCACTAGCCTTTCAAGAAAAATTTTGGTGGCTCTCTCCTTAAGTTCTAAGTCGATGATGGAAGTGGAGCTCACTCAAACACACATGCTTCTTGCACTACCATAGGCTTGCTTATTGTCTACTCTCCACCATTATTCATGATTAGGATCAACATCTACAAAAACAAATGAAAGACATAGAAAATGGTAAGAAATGGAGTAAAAGCCAAGAAAATGGAAAAATTAATAAAGTGGGAGACTTGAATGCTCAAGGATATTTTTGATGCTCTTTGCTTCTCTTTACAGTCCTCTAATGCTATAAAAATGTGGTGAAGTCAAACTTGAATAATTGTCTTTGATTTGGATGAAGAAAACTTGGTTGGTTCAATGTGCCAAAAACCTCATTTGCGTGCCAATTTTGCTTGCTTCTCTTTTCTCATTCTTCTTTTTCTTCCTTCTTTCTTTTTTTGTAAAGTCAAAAACGGAATGGAATAAAGCTTGGACTCGGATGAAGAAAATTGCAATGCCAAAACTCCAAAACTCCAATTGTGCCATTTTGCTTCTTCCTTCTTTTTTTTCTTTTTCTTTTTTTTCGAACTGTTTTTCTTTCTCTTTTCTTTTTCTGCTCTCAATCTTCTATTCGAGCACTTCGGATCAGATTTTTTTTTCATCAGAGAACTTGAGGAATCAAGTAACATAGATACTCAACATACAACTTTCACTAAACAACCCCTTGCAACTCTTCTTGATACACTTCACCTTAAAGTTGGCTCACTACTCTCTCTTCTTCTTCTTTCTCTTTTTTTTTTCTTTTTCTTCAGATTCCAGCTCCACTTCAAATTCATAGCAATTCTCTGATCTCTCAAAACAATTAGCATCAATAGTTCTTGCATCAATTGATAGTGGAAAGTTTAAGTGTCCCACTCGAAAATGGTTGAGTAACAAGTCAATTTCCGGCCACTGCACAAACATAACTCTGCTGCCCTTTCAGAAATTTTGATCTCTGGTCAGCAATCCTTGCATTGCTTTCAATTCAGATCAGTTCAGCTCATTCCCATTTCTGATCTGCACAAACTGTTTTGGCATAGAATTTTTTTCTTTTCATTTTGCATTTCAATTCTTAATTCTTTCCAATACATGTTCCACCACACTTCTTCCAGAAATTTCAGCAGTCTTGCAGCTCACTTGCATTCAGTTTGTTTAATTTCAGTAGCTCCAAATTCAATACTCGGCAGATTACATGCTCATGATGCAATGCAGTGCAGTTTTTCAGCTTCTTTCAGCCTTTGGTCAGCCTTTCGAATTCTGTTTCTGATCTGGAACTCTTAGCAGCCATTTTTTCCTTTCTGATCAGCAGTGGGGGTGCTCTGCAATTCTAATTTGCAGCCTTGGAAAACCCGGATTCATCTCAAAATGGGATAAAAATTTCTTTGGCACAGCTTTTATTTAGCTTCAGGTTTTCCAGCTGTTTCAACTTCTGCTCAGATTCTAGCACTCTGCATCCCCCTTGCTTTCCAGATTTTCTCACAGCTGCAATTCTGCTATTATGTGCCATTTAAGACCTTGGCACAGCTTTTCTCACCTTGGCAGATTTTTTTCTTTCTTCTTTCATTGCAGATCCTTTTGCTCCTCAACTTAGCACAAACTTGCACAGATCTTCAAAGTATAATAAGGAATTGAGATTTCCAATTGCTTCCACCCTTCTTGCTCATTCTTGACATCAACTCACTCAAAATGTAATTGTTTCCATCCTTTAATTGCAAAATTTTTTTTTTCATTTTGGATCAAAATGCCTTCTTGATACAAAACTTTTCCAAAACACTAATCACTCCCCCACACTTAAATCTTTGTCCGTCTCGGGCAATGTAGCATCAAGAAAACATCCCAAGCAAACAAATCCATAGAAAAATTGGGGTTAAGAGTAGGAAAATAGAAGGGAAAATTGAAAAGAGTATGTATCAAGTATGATCATTGCTAAGAATAATATGGAAAAGGGAAACAATTTGATTAGCCTCCATAGATGTGATCCAATCATTGAAATATGGTTTTGAAAGAACCTAAGCAAGTTCTAGAGTACAATAACGTATGTGTGTCACAAATATAAGGCTAATTCTCACTAGGCAAAAATAATTCATCTCAAGTCCTCAATTAAGAATCTAAAGCAAAGTAGTACTCAAGCATCCAAGATTTCATCCATTAGCTCAAACCCTAAGTTTTAACAACCAAATTTAATTTATTTTCCAAGAGATTCTAAAATGTTATGGAGATAACCTAGAGGGATACATTTATTCCTAGTCATGCAAGAAAAAGTGACCAAAAGAAATAACATGGTATCTACAATGACTCCTATTCATTCTACTCTACTCACGCATTTATTAGCAAGGACTCAATTTAAAAGAAAATTCTACTTCTAGAAAACATAAAAATAAAACATGCAATAAAAAAAAATACTAAAAGGAGCAAACTCCCTTTTATTTCTGGTGGACGGAGTCTATCAAGAAGTAGCTGTTGATGCAGTCTGGCCCGGTTGTTGTTTTGGTGTTTGACAATGATTTAAGTTTGGTTGAGTGAATTTGGGTTAAGTCCTGGTCGGGGACTGGGTTTGAAATCCCGGTGAGTGTAGTCGGGTCCTGGTGAGTGAAGCCAGGTGTTGAAAAGTCCTAATTCGGAAGAGGTGGGTGAAAAGTCCTAGCTTGGAGGGCTAGGTAAAAAGTCCTAACTTGGAGGGTTAGGTGCAAATTCCCATCTTGGAGAATTAGGTGAAAAAGTCCTGGCTTGGAGGGTCAGGTCCTAGCTTGGAGGGCTAGGTGTTGGAAAAGTCCTAATTCGGAAGGGTTGGGTGAAAAGTCCTAGCTTGGAGGGCTAGGTGAAAAGTCCTAACTTGGAGGGTTAGGTGCAAATTCCCAACTTGGAGAGTTAGATGGAAAAATCCTTAGCTTGGAGGGCTAAGGTGGATGAATTCCTAGCTTGGAGGGCTAGGGTTGAGTCACTGGATCGGTCTGGTGACCGATCAGGGACATTGGCACGCTGCTCCTTAGTGGATCGGTCTGGTGACCGATCCAGCTATGTCTGATCAGACTAGTGACCGATCAGGGAGCGCACAGTGAGATTGGGAATCTACTGTGTGGCTCCTGATCGGACCGGTGACCGATCAGGGAGCAGGCTGCTTCCTTGCTGTCTTGCTCCTGATCGGTCTGATGACCGATCAGGGAGCAAACGGTGAGTGAGTTCCCTTGCTAATCAAAGTCTTGGATCGGTCCGGTGACCGATCAGGGATCTTGGATTTGATTAAAAAATAACTGTTCATCTGCCCTGATCGATCTGGGTGACCGATCAGGATCCATTCTGATCGGTCTGGTGACCGATCAGGCTTCACGCTGATCGGTCTGGTGACCGATCAGGCGTGTATAGCTGCGAGAGCTGGGAATCCCAGCGAAGCAGTGGATTGATCTGGTGACCGATCCACACACCCTGGATCGGTCCGGTGACTGATCACTTTTATTCAAATTTCACTGTCAGACGTGGTCAGAGCGTCTGATCGTATCTGATTTGCTGATGTATGTTTCTGATATTTGATATGCTGCTTGATTTGCTTCTCTAATGCTCTGATTGAGTTTCAGGTGATAGCAGGTGATTCAAACACTCAAGGAGAGTCAATGGGAGGCTTTCCGTTGAGCAGGTTTGGCTGTTTCTCATTCTCAGGTTTCAACGGGCAACTGACGCAGCTGGCGACTGACGGAGGCTCAGCTGGAGAGGAGGTCTTCAGTGGACTGAGTGCTCAGGGAGGTCAGTGGGTTCAGGCTGGCTCAGTGGATGCTGATGAAGCTTGTGATGGTGAGCAGAGCTTAAGTGACGAAGCTGGAAGCAGAGGAGCGAGGCGAACAAGACAGAAACTTGGGAAGTTTGGCTGGGATGTGTTCGTGCTCTCTGTTGCTTTGTGCTTAAGCGATCTTGTTGCATTCCTGTGAGAGCTTTGTGAGTGTTCCTTCTTGTGTGATCTCTTGTACTCAAGTTCTATCATCCGTGAGATCTGTGGAGAGGTTGCTCCACCGAGAAGGAGGCTCTATCTTATCCGGGTTCACCGGGGCTTGATCTGCCGACGATCAAGGGATCGCCCACCTTACGGGCACGCCAAGGAGTAGGGGCAAGTTATCCCCGAACCTTGTAAACGATCCTTGTTAGCGATCCTTGATTCGAAAAGAGCCAAGTAATTGTGTCCGACTATATTCACCCCCCCTCTATAGCCATCTCGTCTCCAACAGTAGCCTCCATCGTGGTAGTGGAGGAACATGGGTGGCTGAGAGAATTAGGACTCCCCCACACTTGAACTTTACAAAAATTTGCTCCGGTGGCCGCATGCGATTCAGGTACAAGAACCATGTAAGAGGTGGAGTGCTTCGAATTATAGTACAATCAACTCCTCCTTCTTGATGCCTTTTGAAAGATTTTCCAGGAGGCTGGAGTCTATTCAGATGGAGCACCCACTCCAGTAGTCTTCTGGACCCTGCAAAACAATGTAATACCTCTCTCAAGCGTGCAGTGTAAGAAAGGAATAAAATAATATCAGTCTCTGCATGAAATGTATCCAAAACTGCATCACATCCAATTAAATCAATTCTTGGTGCCTCAATAAATTTTTCACAATTATTTTCTACAAAATTTGCATCCAGGAACTCATCACAAACAAAGAAATCAATTTTTGGCACTTCAATAGAAATATCACAATTATTTTCCATCAAGGATGTATCAAGCAATGTGTCACAGCCAATAAAATCAATTTTCGGTTCCTCAATGAATTTTTCACAATTATTTTCAGCATAAGATATATCAAAAGACTCATCACAACAATCAACATCAATTCTAGGCACTTCTAAAAAATTTTCACACTCAGCATTTGCATCTGATGTAACACAACATGCTTCATTTTCAGCAAATTATACACTAGGTGCCTCTAGGGATTTCTCACAATCAAATTATACAAGAGATGCATCCAGAAGTATATCACAAACAATAAAATCAGTTTGAGGTACCTCTATGCAATTTTTAGAAAAATTAGGAGGAGTATTTACCTGATCGTGCTGAAAAATACCTAGAGGTTCTACAAATATAGATGTATCCGTGTTCTCCTCCTGGTCAAGTATATGCTCCACTTCAGGCTCAAGTTCTGGTGGACCCTCAACTAAAACAGGTGATCCTTGGGTTCTTGCTTCCACCATGCAAGTCCCTACACTTTCTGGTTCATCCTCTGTATCTTCTAATGTACCAGTCAATTGTGGTGGTCCCTGGGGCTTAGTGCAATCCCCTACACCTGTAGAATCATCTCCTATGCATGTTTCCTCAGTAATATCTACAACAAAAATATCAGAAAAATTAGGACCATCAATAATACTATAATCACAAAATAAAAGATGAGAAGGGTCCTGTAGTACTTCAGAATCTTCTTCTTGAGCTGAAAAATTTGAAAATGAATTTTGATCAAGAACTTCAGGGGAAATGCATGCTGTAGGTGCCCTATTTTTGATGTTCTCTTCTTCTTCTTCCACCAAAATTGCAAGATCACTTGAAGAAGGTCTTGGCTATGCACTAGGGTCACCTTGAACTGATAAAAAATTAACTCCGGGGCCCTCAGAATCAAGAGTAGCTTGAGAAGATAATTGTCCTAATTCTTGGGCTTGCCTTTGTTTCATTTGATGAACTAACTGTTCCAATTGTCTTCCACAGTTTTGAAGCCTTTGTTGTTGTTGTTGTTGCCAAGATTGTTGTTGTTGTAAAATTTGTTGAAACATTTCTTCCAGCCTTTGTTGTTGAGCCTCACTCTCATTAGGATTCTCAAAGCCTCCTTGATTGTTGTGGAACTCCTGTTGGTCTTGAAATGTAACATAAGGCTGCTGAAGACCAAGAGTAGGCTGTGCATTCTGAAATGGGAACTGTTGGGGCTGCTCAAATGGTTGAATGGGCTGATTAAACTGCTGAAAATTTGGCTCGCAATTTCGTGGAGATTGCTGAAAATTATGGTTCTGAAATGGAAAACTCTGAAATTGAGGCTGAAAATTCTGATCGTTTTGTGGAAAATATTGCTGTGAAAGTTGAAATCCACTCTGATTTTGATATTGGAAAGGTTGAATTGGTTGGAACCCTTGCTGAAAATTTTGACTTGGTTGAAAATCTTGCTGAAATTGTGGCTGAAAATTTTGGTTGCATGGCTGAAATTGCTATGGAAATTGATATGGTTGCTCAAAATTCTGGAATTGTGGCTGCCCAATCTGAGTTTGCTGGAAAATTGGTGGACTTGGCTGAAAATCTTGCTGAAATTGCTGACATTGTGGCTGAAAAAACTGATTTAGTAGCTGAAAATTCGAATGGGATTGCTGAAAAGATTGGTTTTGCTGCTGAAACTGTTGACATGGCTGCTGGTAAGTAGATGAAAACATTTTGAATTGGCAGTCCTGTCACAAAGCAAACAAGAAAAATGGCAGCAACCGTATACAAAAGATAAAGCACAAGAAAATAGAATCAAATGATATGCCCAAAAGCACACAAGCAAAAATCAAACAAATCAACTAGTTGCTTCCCCGGCAACGGAGCCAAAAATTTGATGGACCCAAAATAGGCTGTCACGAAATGTGTGGGTCCTCAAATTTAGAATATGTATAAATGCTGTTTTTCCTAGGGACTAGTTGATGTTGTGTGATTTGAGCTTGTATTTATGTGTCGTTTATGAATTTTGGGTTCCGAATAAAATCTGGTTTTGGATTGCAATTAGAAACGAAAGCAATGAAAAGCAAGTAAACTTAACTAAACAAACTAACTCGGTAATGGCAATTAAAGATTCAAACAAAGAATTTGATGTGCTGAATTGAAACTTGGAGTTCAGACTTAAACAAGATGAAAACAATCTATTTAAAACACAATAGCACAATTAACAGTTGCATTCCAATTGACATCAAGTAGTGCCGAAATAGCACTTGATACAAATGTGCAGAATTCAAAACAGACTTACTACCAAGATGTGAAAGCTTATGTGCCAAGGCTAATTCGGAGTGCCAAAGCTAATTCTAACAATTCAGGAATAAGAACTAATGATTAAGCTTTGAGAGGGATGCGATCTGTGAATAAAGTTGCAAGAGTGGATGAAGGAATTCAGCAGCCACTACTGCTCAATAAACTGCAAACCTACTTCAGAAATAAAGTGCAAGAAAGCAGAAACTGTTTTCAGAACTTAAGCTACAAATTGGATGCAACGTCAGACTAAACAACTGAAATTAAGTGCAATGGAGTTCGAATGCAAAGCTTCCTTGATATAACTTCAGCAGCTACAATTAAAAATTGCAGAAATGAATTGGGTACAGATCTGAAACTGGGATGTAGAAATGGAAGTTGATACAAACCTGCTGATACTAAATGCAAAACTGATGCTAAATCTTTGTGAACGAAACTTGCTACACTATATGAATGCAGGAGGAGAACTAACAACTACTCGAGACAAAGTTCAGATGCTAAAATGAGAAGACTGATACACAGAATTAATGAGCAGAAACGCAGAAGTGAAAGACAGACTTAAGCAGGTGATTGCAGAAATGCAGTGACTGATCAAGTGCTGAAACTAACAATGCATGCTGAATTCGAGTACCAAAATACACTAAAAGGTGTGTTAAATGTGATCCAAATTGATGCTGATGCTGAACCCGATACAATCTCAGAATTGCTGAACTGAAACTACTGAAAATAAAATGATACGCAGAACAAACTTGACACGCAAAGGGAAAATCTGAGCAGAAATGCGGAATTGAGATTAAATGCGGATCAAACTCAAATCAAACTCATTAGCTATCAAAATGTTAACTTAAATCTTAGGAACTAAAACCAGAAAGGAATTGAATTCGAAATAAACTGAAAAACTTTAGAAACTAAGCTGGAAATGGAAAAACAGGGCTGATACGCAAGCTACAGCTGATACGCAAGGATTTATGCTGAAAATAACTGAAATTAAACTCAATTATCCACTAGACAAGCTTCCTAAACTACTTTACTTGAAGGATATAAACCTACTTAAGCAGAAACAATTAAAAAATGGAATCTAAGTGCTGATACAGAAAATTCAGAACTGAAGTTGAGTGCAGAAATAAAATTACAGCTATCACAATGAAAATTAACTAAGTAAACTAATCCTCAATCACTCCCTAGCTCAAGTACTCCTTGTTCGTCACGCAAGGGTGAGCCTCGAACCCGTAAGCTCAACAAATCAGTGAGAAAACTCAATCTGCGCTTGAATTCAGCTCAACTCTGCTCAATCTGAAATCACCATCCGATTCCCTTGATTCAACTGTGTCCGCGTGCGATGGTGAGTTGTGGATGATCCAAGCAATCCAGGGAACTCCTCATGAACTACTCGGGTGGAAGGAAGTGGAGCACAGCCGATCAAAAGGCAGCAAATGGCAGAGCTGAGGAAACTTCTCCCAGCTCTGTTTCTTGGGCAATTCTGAACTGGAAACTTCACCGATGATCCTCCCACTGACCTAGCACATGATCTAATGGAGAAATTGAGGGGTCGCGCCCCTTTGGATTGAAGAAAAAGCTGAAGAAAACTAAGAACTATCGAAGCAGAAGGTTGCGGCGAGGAAGACGCGACAAGGCTGAACTGCGGGTGAAGTTTGATTAAATACATAAGAATGGACGGCCCAGATTGATTTGAGAAAATCCAACGGCTGATCTTGCTCTGATTTAATCCAAACTTTGATGATGATGATCAGGGGTCAGGATCTGCCCCATGGTAGCTCGGATCCTCCAGATTTGCAACGGATGGTCCAGATCAACCTAATCTTTGAATGGACAGTCTAGAGCCCTCCGAGCTTGATCCAACGGTTGAATGAGCTCTGATTGGGATGAAACCTTTAGATCTTGATCAGAGTGCTTGATCAACCCTAACTCTAGCTCGGATTGCTTCAGATGGTCCCCGATGGCTCAGATCTAGCCGCTTTTGAATCGGACGGCCCGGATTAATCCGAAGCTTGATAACTCGATCTGGGTCCTCTTCCGACTCAAGTTTGACCCAGTATGCCCTAGGTCCATGAACCTTTCATGCCTACAAAAATAGATCAAAAATTTAGTGGCAAAATAGTTCAAATATATCAAGATTTGCAATTAAGTCCAAAATAAAGGTAAGTTCTAAAACCTAGGGTAAATTCACAATTAAGTAAGAAAAACATGGGTCAAACATGGATTTTAGCAATTAAAATAATCAATAAAATGGTACTTATCAACTCCCCCACACTTAAGCTTGAGCGTCTCGCGAAACTACTAAGTATGTATCCCCTAGATTTTCTTAAGCATAATTAGAAGCAAATGAAAAGAAATTACCTAAGGTTGTCATTTCTCAAAAATCTAAGCTCTATGGATTAGTATCTCGTCCTTAAATCAATAACTTAGCCTTTTCATCCATCATGATTCATTGAGTTGAATTCAACTCACTAGCCTTTCAAGAAAAATTTTGGTGGCTCTCTCCTTAAGTTCTAAGTCGATGATGGAAGTGGAGCTCACTCAAACACACATGCTTCTTGCACTACCATAGGCTTGCTTATTGTCTACTCTCCACCATTATTCATGATTAGGATCAACATCTACAAAAACAAATGAAAGACATAGAAAATGGTAAGAAATGGAGTAAAAGCCAAGAAAATGGAAAAATTAATAAAGTGGGAGACTTGAATGCTCAAGGATATTTTTGATGCTCTTTGCTTCTCTTTACAGTCCTCTAATGCTATAAAAATGTGGTGAAGTCAAACTTGAATAATTGTCTTTGATTTGGATGAAGAAAACTTGGTTGGTTCAATGTGCCAAAAACCTCATTTGCGTGCCAATTTTGCTTGCTTCTCTTTTCTCATTCTTCTTTTTCTTCCTTCTTTCTTTTTTTGTAAAGTCAGAAACGGAATGGAATAAAGCTTGGACTCGGATGAAGAAAATTGCAATGCCAAAACTCCAAAACTCCAATTGTGCCATTTTGCTTCTTCCTTCTTTTTTTTTCTTTTTCTTTTTTTCGAACTGTTTTTCTTTCTCTTTTCTTTTTCTGCTCTCAATCTTCTATTCGAGCACTTCGGATCAGATTTTTTTTTCATCAGAGAACTTGAGGAATCAAGTAACATAGATACTCAACATACAACTTTCACTAAACAACCCCTTGCAACTCTTCTTGATACACTTCACCTTAAAGTTGGCACACTACTCTCTCTTCTTCTTCTTTCTCTTTTTTTTTCTTTTTCTTCAGATTCCAGCTCCACTTCAAATTCATGGCAATTCTCTGATCTCTCAAAACAATTAGCATCAATAGTTCTTGCATCAATTGATAGTGGAAAGTTTAAGTGTCCCACTCGAAAATGGTTGAGTAACAAGTCAATTTTCGGCCACTGCACAAACATAACTCTACTGCCCTTTCAGAAATTTTGATCTCTGGTCAGCAATCCTTGCATTGCTTTCAATTCAGATCAGTTCAGCTCATTCCCATTTCTGATCTGCACAAACTATTTTGGCATAGAATTTTTTTCTTTTCATTTTGCATTTCAATTCTTAATTCTTTCCAATACATGTTCCACCACACTTCTTCCAGAAATTTCAGCAGTCTTGCAGCTCACTTGAATTCAGTTTGTTTAATTTCAGTAGCTCCAAATTCAATACTCGGCAGATTACATGCTCATGATGCAATGCAGTGCAGTTTTTCAGCTTCTTTCAGCCTTTGGTCAGCCTTTCGAATTCTGTTTCTGATCTGGAACTCTTAGCAGCCATTTTTTCCTTTCTGATCAGCAGTGGGGGTGCTCTGCAATTCTAATTTGCAGCCTTGGAAAACCCGGATTCATCTCAAAATGGGACAAAAATTTCTTTGGCACAGCTTTTATTTAGCTTCAGGTTTTCCAGCTGTTTCAACTTCTGCTCAGATTCTAGCACTCTGCAGCCCCCTTGCATTCCAGATTTTCTCACAGCTGCAATTCTGCTATTATGTGCCATTTAAGACCTTGGCACAGCTTTTCTCACCTTGGCAGATTTTTTTCTTTCTTCTTTCATTGTAGATCCTTTTGCTCCTCAACTTAGCACAAACTTGCACAGATCTTCAAAGTATAATAAGGAATTGAGATTTCCAATTGCTTCCACCCTTCTTGCTCATTCTTGACATCAACTCACTCAAAATGTAATTGTTTCCATCCTTCAATTGCAAAAAAAAAAATTTTTTTTTTGGATCGAAATGCCTTCTTGATACAAAACTTTTCCAAAACCCTAATCACTCCCCCACACTTAAATCTTTGTCCGTCTCGGGCAAAGTAACATCAAGAAAACATCCCAAGCAAACAAATCCATAGAAAAATTGGGGTTAAGAGTAGGAAAATAGAAGGGAAAATTGAAAAGAGTATGTATCAAGTATGATCATTGCTAAGAATAATATGGAAAAGGGAAACAATTTGATTAGCCTCCATAGATGTGATCCAATCATTGAAATATGGTTTTGAAAGAACCTAAGCAAGTTCTAGAGTACAATAACATATGTGTGTCACAAATATAAGGCTAATTCTCACTAGGCAAAAATAATTCATCTCAAGTCCTCAATTAAGAATCTAAAGCAAAGTAGTACTCAAGCATCCAAGATTTCATCCATTAGCTCAAACCCTAAGTTTTAACAACCAAATTTAATTTATTTTCCAAGAGATTCTAAAATGTTATGGAGATAACCTTGAGGGATACATTTATTCCTAGTCATGCAAGAAAAAGTGACCAAAAGAAATAACATGGTATCTACAATGACTCCTATTCATTCTACTCTACTCACGCATTTATTAGCAAGGACTCAATTTAAAAGAAAATTCTACTTCTAGAAAACATAAAAATAAAACATGCAATAAAAAGAAAATACAAGAAGGAACAAACTCCCCTTTTATTTCTGGTGGACGGAGTCTATCAAGAAGTAGCCTCCATCGTGGTAGTGGAGGAACATGGGTGGCTGAGAGAATTAGGACTCCCCCACACTTGAACTTTACAAAAATTTGCTCCGGTGGCCGCAGGCGATTCAGGTACAAGACCCATGTAAGAGGTGCAGTGCTTTGAATTACAGTACAATCAACTCTTCCTTCTTGATGCCTTTTGAAAGATTTTCCAGGAGGCTGGAGTCTATTCAGATGGAGCACCCACTCCAGTAGTCTTCTGGACCCTGCAAAACAATGTAATACCTCTCTCAAGCGTGCAGGGTAAGAAAGGAATAAAATAATATCAGTCTCTGCATGAAATGTATCCAAAACTGCATCACATCCAATTAAATCAATTCTTGGTGCCTCAATAAATTTTTCACAATTATTTTCTACAAAATTTACATCCAGGAACTCATCACAAACAAAGAAATCAATTTTTGGCACTTCAATAGAAATATCACAATTATTTTCCATCAAGGATGTATCAAGCAATGTGTCACAGCCAATAAAATTAATTTTCGGTTCCTCAATGAATTTTTTACAATTATTTTCAGCATAAGATATATCAAAAGACTCATCACAACAATCAACATCAATTCTAGGCACTTCTAAAAATTTTTCACACTCAGCATTTGCATATGATGTAACACAACATGCTTCATTTTCAGCAAATTCTATACTAGGTGCCTCTATGGATTTCTCACTATCAAATTATACAAGAGATGCATCCAGAAGTATATCACAAACAATAGAATCAGTTTGAGGTACCTCTATGCAATTTTCAGAAAAATTAGGAGGAGTATTTACCTGATCGTGCTGAAAAATACCTGGAGGTTCTACAAAAGTAGATGTATCCGTGTTCTCCTCCTGGTCAAGTATATGCTCCACTTCAGGCTCAAGTTCTGGTGGACCCTCAACTAAAACAGGTGATCCTTGGGTTCTTGCTTCCACAATGCAAGTCCCTACACTTTCTGGTTCATCCTCTGTATCTTCTAATGTACCAGTCAATTGTGGTGGTCCCTGGGGCTTAGTGCAATCCCCTACACCTGTAGAATCATCTCCTATGCATGTTTCCTCAGTAATATCTACAACAACAATATTAGAAAAATTAGGACCATCAATAATACTATAATCACAAAATAAAAGATGAGAAGGGTCCTGTAGTGCTTCAGAATCTTCTTCTTGAGCTGAAAAATTTGAAAATGAATTTTGATCAAGAACTTCAGGGGAAATGCATGGTGTAGGTGCCCTATTTTTGATGTTCTATTCTTCTTCTTCCACCAAAATTGCAAGATCACTTGAAGAAGGTCTTGGCTATGCACTAGGGTCACCTTGAACTTATAAAAAATTAACTCCGGGGCCCTCAGAATCAAGAGTAGCTTGAGAAGATAATTGTCCTAATTCTTGGGCTTGCCTTTGTTTCATTTGATGAACTAACTGTTCCAATTGTCTTCCACAGTTTTGAAGCCTTTGTTGTTGTTGTTGTTGCCAAGATTGTTGTTGTTGTAAAATTTGTTGAAACATTTCTTCCAGCCTTTGTTGTTGAGCCTCACTCTCATTAGGATTCTCAAAGCCTCCTTGATTGGTGTGGAACTCCTGTTGGTCTTGAAATGTAACATAAGGCTGCTGAAGACCAAGAGTAGGCTGTGCATTCTGAAATGGGAACTGTTGGGGATGCTCAAATGGTTGAATTGGCTGATTAAACTGCTGAAAATTTGGCTCGCAATTTCGTGGAGATTGCTGAAAATTATGGTTCTGAAATGGAAAACTCTGAAATTGAGGCTGAAAATTCTGATCGTTTTGTGGAAAATATTGTTGTGAAAGTTGAAATCCACTCTGATTTTGATATTGGAAAGGTTGAATTGGTTGGAACCCTTGCTGAAAATTTTGACTTGGTTGAAAATCTTGCTGAAATTGTGGCTGAAAATTTTGGTTGCATGGCTGAAATTGCTATGGAAATTGATATGGTTGCTCAAAATTCTGGAATTGTGGCTGCCCAATCTGAGTTTGCTGGAAAATTGGTGGACTTGGCTGAAAATCTTGCTGAAATTGCTGACATTGTGGCTGAAAAAACTGATTTAGTTGCTGAAAATTCGAATGGGATTGCTGAAAAGATTGGTTTTGCTGCTGAAACTGTTGACATGGCTGCTGGTAAGTAGATGAAAACATTTTGAACTGGCAGTCCTGTCACAAAGCAAACAAGAAAAATGGCAGCAACCGTATACAAAAGATAAAGCACAAGAAAATAGAATCAAATGATATGCCCAAAAGCACACAAGCAAAAATCAAACAAATCAACTAGTTGCTTCCCCGGCAACGGAGCCAAAAATTTGATGGACCCAAAATAGGCTGTCACGAAATGTGTGGGTCCTCAAATTTAGAATATGTATAAATGCTGTTTTTCCTAGGGACTAGTTGATGTTGTGTGATTTGAGCTTGTATTTATGTGTCGTTTATGAATTTTGGGTTCCGAATAAAATCTGGTTTTGGATTGCAATTAGAAACGAAAGCAATGAAAAGCAAGTAAACTTAACTAAACAAACTAACTCGGTAATGGCAATTAAAGATTCAAACAAAGAATTTGATGTGCTGAATTGAAACTTGGAGTTCAGACTTAAACAAGATGAAAACAATCTATTTAAAACACAATAGCACAATTAACAGTTGCATTCCAATTGACATCAAGTAGTGCCGAAATAGCACTTGATACAAATGTGCAGAATTCAAAACAGACTTACTACCAAGATGTGAAAGCTTATGTGCCAAGGCTAATTCGGAGTGCCAAAGCTAATTCTAACAATTCAGGAATAAGAACTAATGATTAAGCTTTGAGAGGGATGCGATCTGTGAATAAAGTTGCAAGAGTGGATGAAGGAATTCAGCAGCCACTACTGCTCAATAAACTGCAAACCTACTTCAGAAATAAAGTGCAAGAAAGCAGAAACTATTTTCAGAACTTAAGCTACAAATTGGATGCAACGTCAGACTAAACAACTGAAATTAAGTGCAATGGAGTTCGAATGCAAAGCTTCCTTGATATAACTTCAGCAGCTACAATTAAAAATTGCAGAAATGAATTGGGTACAGATCTGAAACTGGGATGCAGAAATGGAAGTTGATACAAACCTGCTGATACTAAATGCAAAACTGATGCTAAATCTTTGTGAACGAAACTTGCTACACTATATGAATGCAGGAGGAGAACTAACAACTACTCGAGACAAAGTTCAGATGCTAAAATGAGAAGACTGATACACAGAATTAATGAGCAGAAACGCAGAAGTGAAAGACAGACTTAAGCAGGTGATTGCAGAAATGCAGTGACTGATCAAGTGCTGAAACTAACAATGCATGCTGAATTCGAGTACCAAAATACACTACAAGGTGTGTTAAATGTGATCCAAATTGATGCTGATGCTGAACCTGATACAATCTCAGAATTGCTGAACTGAAACTACTGAAAATAAAATGATACGCAGAACAAACTTGACACGCAAAGGGAAAATCTGAGCAGAAATGCGGAATTGAGATTAAATGCGGATCAAACTCAAATCAAACTCATTAGCTATCAAAATGTTAACTTAAATCTCAGGAACTAAAACCAGAAAGGAATTGAATTCGAAATAAACTGAAAAACTTCAGAAACTAAGCTGGAAATGGAAAAACAGGGCTGATACGCAAGCTACAGCTGATACGCAAGGATTTAAGCTGAAAATAACTGAAATTAAACTCAATTATCCACTAGACAAGCTTCCTAAACTACTTGACTTGAAGGATATAAACCTACTTAAGCAGAAACAATTAAAAAACGGAATCTAAGTGCTGATACAGAAAATTCAGAACTGAAGTTGAGTGCAGAAACAAAATTACAGCTATCACAATGAAAATTAACTAAGTAAACTAATCCTCAATCACTCCCTGGCTCAAGTACTCCTTGTTCGTCACGCAAGGGTGAGCCTCGAACCCGTAAGCTCAA
Organism: Boesenbergia rotunda; assembly: GCA_024364735.1. Taxonomy (NCBI): domain Eukaryota; kingdom Viridiplantae; phylum Streptophyta; class Magnoliopsida; order Zingiberales; family Zingiberaceae; genus Boesenbergia; species Boesenbergia rotunda. Next base: position 42,092 of record JAGFNQ010009452.1, read on the forward strand.
CAAATCAGTGAGAAAAGTCAATCTGCGCTTGAATTCAGCTCAACTCTGCTCAATCTGAAATCACCATCTGATTCCCTTGATTCAACTGTGTCTGCGCGCGATGGTGAGTTGTGGATGATCCAAGCAATCCAGGGAACCCCTCATGAACTACTCGGGTGGAAGGAAGTGGAGCACAGCCGATCAAAAGGCAGCAAATGGCAGAGCTGAGGAAACCTCTCCCAGCTCTGTTTCTTGGGCAATTCTGAACTGGAAACTTCATCGATGATCCTCCCACTGACCTAGCACATGATCTAATGGAGAAATTGAGGGGTCGCGCCCCTTTGGATTGAAGAAAAAGCTGAAGAAAACTAAGAACTATCGAAGCAGAAGGTTGCGGCGAGGAAGACATAAGAATGGACGCGACAAGGCTGAACTGCGGGTGATGTTTGATTAAATACATAAGAATGGACGACCCAGATTGATTTGAGAAAATCCAACGGCTGATCTTGCTCTGATTTAATCCAAACTTTGATGATGATGATCAGGGGTCAGGATCTGCCTCGTGGTAGCTCGGATCCTCCAGATTTGCAACGGATGGTCCAGATCAACCTAATCTTTGAATGGACAGTCTAGAGCCCTCCGAGCTTTATCCAACGGTTGAATGAGCTCTGATTGGGATGAAACCTTCAGATCTTGATCAGAGTGCTTGATCAACCCTAACCCTAGCTCGGATTGCTTCAGATGGTCCCCAATGGCTCAGATCTAGCATCTTTTGAATCGGACGACCCGGATTAATCCGAAGCTTGATAACTCGATCTAGGTCCTCTTCCGACTCAAGTTTGACCCAGTATGCCCTAGGTCCATGAACCTTTCATGCCTACAAAAATAGATCAAAAATTTAGTGGCAAAATAGTTCAAATATATCAAGATTTGCAATTAAGTCCAAAATATAGGTAAGTTCTAAAACCTAAGGTAAATTCACAATTAAGTAAGAAAAATATGGGTCAAACATGGATTTTAGCAACTAAAATAATTAATAAAATGGTACTTATCAGCCTTCAAGGCACACCCTCGGCTCTCATGACGCAGAAGCTTATAGTAATTGCATATGGGGTGCTCTAGAGGACAATCTAGTCTACTATAGTCTCTAGTTCTGCATTTAAAATAAAGAGCCCCACTAGTAGCAGACTTCCGAGTCTGCTGGGAACTCTGGGACGATCCTACTAAAAGTCATCCAAACTTCTAGGGTCAAGGCTGAAGCCCAGAACTCTCTTGTGTACTCTGACTTCTGTTACTGCGCTTCTGTTCGATATTCTACTGTTTCAGAGTCACTACTGAATCCCGAACTAGCTGCTTACCTTTCTTCTTACACCATACAACCAATTCTAGGTCATCTCTATGTGTAGAGCCCAGTCCAAAGCCTCTCGATAAGAAGTCAGAACCCATCCTGACATTCGTAACTGAATATATCCAGCGACGCCCTGCATGAACTATGTCATCCGCTCATTGTCGTCTAACACCAATGGAGGATAAAACTCCGCTAAGCGATTAAATTATGCATCATACTCTTGAGCTATTCGATCTCCCTGCTGAAGACCAAGAAACTCCTTACGTCGGGCCATACAAAACGCGGCAAGATAGTACTTCCTCTCAAAGGCCTCGCGAAAAGAAACCTAAGTAACTGGTTGTCCACCAATAATAGTCTTCTGCATGTTCTACCACGCAACTACTTGATCTCGAAGGTGATAAGTAGCCAACTCCACCTTCTCTATGTCCGTGAGAGTCATATAGCTGATGGTACCTCCAAGGTCTCCAGCCAAGCACCAGCAGTAATCAGATCTAGTCCTCCATGGAATAGTATGAAATGACCCTTCACAAACGCTGCCAATAACAGAATCCGAGCTTTGTCCAGAATGCAGCCTGCATGGGCAGTGGGTACCCCTGATGGCACTGCTAGAACTGCCACTAGTGGCATTGCTAGATTTGCCATTGGTGGTACTACTGGAATTGTTGTCGGATACGATGGAGGTACTCTTGGGGGTGGAGGTATCAGCTCGCCCAAAAGGTCCTGGTGAGCTAGTTCTCGACCAGTCGGCTCTACCCTGGTGGGTCTCTCAATCACCTGACTCAAGTTCCTCACTGACTCCATCGGTCTCCCTCGTGATCGCCGTCCACGACCACATGTACGGGGAGGAGACAACTCAATACGACGAGGCATACCTGTTAATAGAACCAACATGCATTAATTAGATATAATCTATTAGAAATTTAAAACCAACTTACTTCTTGATTGTCAGGAGAGATCTCATCGCTGCCAAGTCCCAAAACATAACCATGTCGAGAAAATGACTCCGCAAAAAAATATATATAACCCCATAACATACAAATAAACCCCATAAAATAACTCAGTAAAACCCACTGACACCAAATTACTTTGAAAAACATGGCTCTGATACCAAAAATTGTCACGCCTCCAGAGACCCATGCTTGCTCAAAAATCGGGCAGCATCTCCCCTATACGGCGAATAATCTGGAATAATTATACATATCTCTCAACCATAAATAACGTAGCCTCACACGGCTGGCATCAAAATACTAAAGAAAATTTCTACAACCAGACATTTAATAACGATATTAAATGACAGAAGAAAAAGAAATTACATATCCCAATTAAAACTCAAAAATAAACCCAATGACAGACATACCAGTCCATAAATGCACAAATATAACTCCACCCAAAATACCCATAACCCTACTGAGAAAATAAATACAGTCTAATAAAGTGCGAAAAACTCTGAAAGGGCTCGACACCATGGGACTGGCAACTGGATCCTCTCTTGGCTCCCATTAATATATCTATCAGCTATTTGAAACAGAAATAGATAGTAGAGGTGGTGAGTCCGAGCGGACTCTATGGATATAAGAGTAGATAAATGCATGGCACAATAAAAGATCCAACAAGCAAGTAGAAACAAGAGTATACAGTCTCCAGAATAGAATAACACTTATGCGAGTATGTAAAACGGAATGAAAGTGCAACCATAAATAATACATGTATGCCAACCAAATGCAACAATCATAATTCATATAAATGCAGCAAACACAAGAAAATACAAAATGTAATAAATTCACTTGATGTAATGACATATGTCACCCCTGATGCTAGTCAAGCCGCCATCACATCACATCACATCTGTGAGGCTGAGTGGGTAGGGTTGTGATAACTGTACACACTCCAACAACTACCACTACTATAAGTGGTTGAGTGGACAGGATGCTGGGGAGCCAACTACTCTAAAAACCATAGGAAAAAGGGGGAGCCACCAACAGCTCTGTTATCCCTCGAAAATAACGGTGAGGGTGTCAACTACTTGCCTACAACTCCAACATCGACTACCCATGAGTGGTCGAGTGTGACATAACGGGACAGTTGCTCGCACTATAGCAACTATTACTACCCATGAGTGGTTGAGTAGGTTGAGCAGCTAAATGACTGACAACGGGCTAAACCATAAAAAAATCGATGTTCGTCAACATACAACTATGCATGTATGGTGCATGATACTAATATGCATAAACAACCAAGTCACAACTATGCAATGGTATGAAAAATAAATATCAAAATCTAAAAACATGCAATGAAACTACTAGGTAGGGTATATCTAATACTAACCAAACCCTAGTTATGTTTAATGATTATTTCTAAGTACTTGCATACAAGCGGTACTTTATAGATCAGGAAATCAATGGTGAGACTGTATAGACATAAATTTGAGTAGCTCAAAGACTAAGCAAAGAAAAGTATCAACGATGATATCATAGTCAAAGATAACGTAAAGCAGTTCTACTCAAAAATAAAATAGCCATGCATTAAAGTTCAATAATCTATAGGAAACAAAGGAGAAGTACACGCTGTAAATGTAGAATGTATCTAAAAGAACCTCCCACGATCGACCGTGTGAGTCCAAAGTCAAAGTCATGTATCAAGGACTAAGTTTAGCTATTTATAAAATTAATTAATTAGTTAAACTGCATATAAACAAAATTAGGATAAACCATAATTTTAACATCTATTTAATCAATTGTATCCATCCATTACAATTGTTAAACCCACCCAACGAAATACCATGTAACATCTCCTCCAAACAATGATTATCAAAATGTTATCTGACCAAATTTAGCTTGCTCTCAAAATTAGTAAAACTATGACCACTAACCTAGTATCACTAAGCAAAAAAAAATCAATTTAATCAAATTACCTTTCATTAACCCCAATCTATCTAAATCTCAAGGTAGCTTGGATTACAACTCAAATGAAACACATGTTAATGTTAAACCTCTTCCAAAATAGAAGCTGCCCAGACTGCCCAGATTCACAATCGATTCCTCCCACTCCTAATGCCACCTTCATCCAAGCAAGATGAACTCACAAAAAAAAGGAAAATGATTAGAATTCCTCATCTATACAGAAGATCTCAGAACCCATTTGTCATCCACAAACCAAGCTTATCAGAACACAAGAAGCATAAGAAGACCCAACCATAACGCAAACAAACAAAATCATCAACAAGAACTCACGGTAACAAACCAAAACAAAGACCCATCCCATACAGAATCTACTACCACAGCCATGCCATCAAAACTACTCATCGAGATTCAAGCTAATGAGCACTAAGCACAACCAATTCATACTGGAGATTGTTGGAACTCGGATGGCTAGAGCGGGGGGGGGGGGGGGGGGGTGAATATAGCCAAACACTTGGACTTTGCGCTTTTCAAATTTCTGCACTCAAACTTTTAGTAGCACAGCGGAAGTGATAAAAACAGAATATGCAGAAAACTAAACCCTAAACTATGAGCAAACACAAGAATGCTAACAAGAGGATTTATAAGGTTCGGGGATAACTTGCCCCTACTCCTTGGCGTACCCTTAAGGTGGGCGATCCCTTGATCGTCGGTAGATCAAGCCCCGGAAGATCCGGATAGAAAGCAACCTCCTTCTGGTGGAGTAACTCTCCACAGCGTTTCAATCAAAGATATAGTTTTAAGCACAATGAAACACAAGAAAGATCTTACTTAGCACTTAGCACAGATAAGAACACAGCAAGCTTCTTCCGAGCTCCACCTAGTGACGATCTCACGCAAGAATCACTTTCCTCATGTCTTCTCGCTGTTGGACTCAAAGCCTCTTGTTCCTTCCTCCAAGTGCTCAAGCAAGGGATGGTTGCTTCAAAGATCACAGTAGTTTTCTCAAGAGAGGATGATCAGCCAAGAGCACAAGCACGCAGTGAGAAATTGCAGCAGAAAACCAAGGCAACCAAAAATCTGTTGAAGCAAGAGTTCTGCTTTGCACTTCTCCACCACGCAGCTTATCCACTCTCCATTAGCCCCAAGTCAACATCTCACTGCAGCCTCCAGCTGCTCTCCTGCAACCACCAGCCACCACTGAGCTCTTCTGGACTCCCTGAGCTTCCCTCAGACCAGCCCCAGTCAGCAGCTTGATGAACCCAAAAGAGGCTGTCACGAAAGTGTGGGTCTCAAAATTTAGATATGTGTAAGTTGGAAACCCTTTTTGCAATCAAAGAATAAAAGCTTAGTAAATGGGCCAAAGGTCGTATTTTTCCTAGGGCTAATTGAGGATGTTTGATTCGTGCTCGAGTTTATGTGTCGTTGATATTTTTGGGTTTCAAATTAGATTTGGATTTGGGTTGCAATTATAATTGAAAACGTAATGAAAATAAAGCAACTTAGCTAATAAGCTAAACAAAGTGATGGCAATCAACAACTCAACCAAGGGAAAACTTAGTCTACCAATGCACTAAACCGAATGTGAAAAGCCAAATTGATCCTGAGCGCAATCCAAATGCTAAACAAGTGCATCTAAACAGGGCTGCAATCTTTAGTTGAAACTAATGCAAGATTATAAACCTAATTTCAGGAATAAAGACTTGATACAAAGTAAGGTTTTGAAACAAACTTGATACTCAAATGTTCAAACTTATGTGCCAAAAACAAGACTTATGCTAAGCGCAGAAATCATAAACTGATAGTTCAGCATAAAGTGATCAGTCCAGTTTGGAAATCAAGCTCATAGTGAAGTGCTCTGCATGAAGGAGTGAAGAAATTAACAATTGAAGGCAGCAATGCGAGACAAACTCAATGCAGAATGGAATGTGCAGAAATTCAGTGATGATATGAATGCAGGAATTCCGAATGCAGAGACACGAATTTAGTAACAATTCATTGATACACTAAAACTGATGCTCAGAAATCAGATTGATCAGTTCCAATACAATTCATATTTCTGCAGGATCACCCATGAATACAGCTAGAATTCGATGCACGATATGGAGGCATAATTTCAGAAACAAACCTAGTGTAGTTCTTCACAAGTAAGCTGCAAAAGTCATGAACTAATACTTGGGATGGTTTAAATAACTGATAATCACTAACAACGAATTCAAGATTTCTCATTGATTCATGCAGAGAGGGATTTGATACTCAAGCTAGAACTGATACGCAAAAGAGGAACTGATACAAAGTTCAGAAATACGAATTGAAAATTTCAGAATTAAACAGAATTGCAGTAATGAAAATTAAAGTGCAGAAATGGAAATCAGTTCAAAACAACTAATACAAAATGCAGAAATAGAGTGCTATTTAAATGAAACAAGATGCAATGTAAATTCAGAACATAAAACTAAAGCTAACTTGATGATCAATTCAGGAACTCAAGAGACGAGCTGATGCTCAAAAGAAAATTTTGATACGCAACTACAGGGCTGATACTCGGAAATGAAACAGCAAACTAATTCGAAACAGCAGAAATGCAACTGAAATTAAAGCAATTGTTCACTAAACACGATCCCTAGCGGATTACCTTGCAGAAAGGAAACTAGTTGAAGCAGAAACAGTTCGGAAAAGGAAATTACAGTAACTGAAACGAAACTTCAGAAATGAAATTGTGGCAGAATTAAAAGCTACTGCTAAGAATTGAAAATTCAATAAGAACTAAACATCGATCTCTTCCCTAGCTCCAGATCTCCTTGTTCGTCACGCAAGGGCAAGCCTCGAACCCCTAAGCTCCACAAACCATTGAGAATTAAGCTCAGTGAATCGACAACTCGGCTCAAAGCTGAAAACAGCAATCGATCAACTCAATCTCGCTATGTAGTATGGCGATGATGATTTGGGGATGTTCTGAGCACAGCCGAGGACCCTCAGGCTAGCTCGGATGGATGTGAAGTGGCACAAAACGAGACCAAGGTGATCAACTCACAAATCTGACGAAACCTCAATCATCTCTATTTTTGGCCGAATTAGAGCTGGAATCCTCACGGAGAACCCTTCCCAATGATCTAGAACTGAATCAAGGATTAAAATTGATGTGGTCACGCCCTCTGTTGAAGAAAATTGCAAAAGAATTGAAGAACAGCTGAAAACGCGAAGAAACGAAGGCTACGACGAGAAGACACGACGAAGCTGAACTGAGGAGATTTTTTGATTAAATACTTAACAATGGACGACCCAGATTGATTTGGATGAATCCAATGGCTGATCTTCATCCAATCTGACCCAAACTTTCCAGATGTTGATCAAGGGTTAGGATCTGCCTCGTGGTAGCTCGGATCCTCCAGATTTGCAACGGATGGCCCAGATCAACCTAATCTTTGAATGGACAGTCTAGAGCCCTCCGAGCTTGATCTAATGGTTGGATGATCTCTGATTGGGATGAAAGTCTCAGATCTTGATCTCAGTGCTTGATCAGCCCTAACCCTAGCTTGGATTGCCTCAGATGGTCCCAAATGGCTCAGATCTAGCCGCTTTTGAATCGGACGGCCCAGATTAATCTGAAGCTTGATAACTCGATCCGGTCCACTTCCGACTCAAGTTTGACCCAGTATGCCCTAGGTCCATGATCCTTTCATGCCTACAAAAATAGATCAAAAATTTAGTGGCAAAATAATTCAAATATGTACAGATTTGCAATTATGTCCAAAATAAAGGTAAGTCCTAGAACCTAGGGTAAATTCACAATTAAGCAAGTAAAATATGGGTCAAACTTAGATTTTAGCAACTAAAATAATCAACAAAATGATACTTATCAACTCCCCCACACTTAAGCTTGAGAGTCTCGCGAAATTACTAAGTATGTATCCCTTAGGCTCTTCCCAAGCATAATTAGAAACAAGTGAAAAGAAATTACCTAAGGTTGTCAATTCTCAAAAATCTAAGCTCTATGGATTAGTATCTCGTCCTTAAATCAACAACTTAGCCTTTTCATCCTTCATAATTCATAGAGATGAATTTAACTCACTAGCCTTTCAAGGGAAATTTTTGGTGGCTCTGTTCTTGAATTCTAACTTCATGATGAAAATGGAGCTCACTCAAACACACATGCTTTTTGCACTACCATAGGCTTGCTTATTATCTACTCTCCATCATTATTCATGATTAGGATCAACATCTACAAAAACAAATGAAAGACATAGAAAATGGTAAGGAAGGGAGTAAAAGCTAAGAAAAATAGATAAATTGATGGAGTGGGAGACTTGGTTGCTCAAGAATGTTTCCAATGTACTTTGCTTCTCTTTACAGTTCTCTTGTGATATAAAAATGTGGTGAAGTCAAATTTGAACAATGCCTTTGATTTGGATGAAGAAAACCCTATTAGTCTCATTGTGCCAAGTTTGCCTATTGCGTGCCAACCTTCCTTATCTTTTTTTTCTTTCTTTCTCTACTTTAGTAGTCAGCTGCTTGTTCAGTCATTATGTGCTCGAATTCTAATCAGAGTCAGCTTCACTCAACACTGCCGTGAGCTTCAAAGGAATAACTACTTGCTGTTTTTAGTTCCTAAATTTTTTTTCCTTCTTGTCTTTAGCTGCATTTTTTTTTGTTTCATGTTTCAATTTCCACTCCACGCAGCTAATTTCAGGACTTGCCATTCTTCGATTGCTTAGCAACAGTTAGCATCAAATAACAGTGGAGAGTTTCAGCCATTGCACTGCAAATTGAATTCCAGCCACTGCACCTGCTTTTCTGCTCTCAACTTCCAGCTCCACGGCTTCAATTTCAGACTCTAGAATTGTTAGGTTCTTCATCCTTGCATCCTCTACTTCTTCACATCAGTTAGCATCTTTGGCACAGAATTTCTGATTAGTTCCACTTGATACAGATTTTCTGCATTGATTTCAAATTTTTCACAGCTCACTTCACTTGAGATCATGGCACTTCACTAACATTCTTTTCTGTTTTGATCTGAGAATCCAATCAGCCTCCTTCCTTTCTGATCCGCAGTGCCAGTGCTCTATAATTTCTGATTCACAGCCTTGAAAAATCAATCTCAGTTTAAGTTGAGCACAAAACTGTCTCACTAGCATTCCATCTGATTTTTATTCTTTTCTACTGCATTTTCAGCTTGTATTCTCAATTTTACTGCTCTCCATAACCTCTAATAGCTGTCAAGTGGTTTTCTTGCAATCCAATTCAGTTCCAGCTCAGATCAGTCCAGCTACACTTCAATTTCTAATCTGCACAGAAAAAAATTGGATCAGATTTGGCACAAGCTTCCTGCATTGGATCAGATTTGGTACAAGCTTCAATTCAGACTCTATCAGATTGTTGTTGAACTTAGCTTCCTCAATTCCAACTTCCCAACTCTTGATCCACATCATTTCTAATCCAGGCTAGCTTCACAACAAAAAAAAAATTTTCTCTTTTTTTTTTTTTTTTCTTGCGTGCCATTGTTTTCTCATTGCAGATTTTTTTCTTTCATTTCAGATTCTTTTGCTTCTCAGCCGAACTCAACTTAGCACAAAATTGCATAGATCTTCAAAGTGTAGTAGGGAATTGAGATTTCAAATTGCTTCCATCCTTAACCACCTCTTCCCACTTGATCTTGATACCAAACTCAACTTACTTTGATCCTTCCAATTGCAGAAAAAAATTTTCTTGACATGAAATGCCTCTTTGATACCAAATATTTCCAAAACACTAGTCACTCCCCCACACTTAATCCTTTGTCCGTCTCAGGCAAAGTAGCATTAAGAAACATTTCAAACAAACAAATCCATAGAAAAAAATGGGGTTAAGAGTAGGAATAGGGAAAGACAAATAGAATAAACATGATTATTGCCAAAAATTGATATGGAGAGGTAAACAATTTGATTAGCCTCTATAGATGTGATCCAATCATTGAAATATGGTTTTGAAAGAACCTAAGCATGTTCTAGAGTACAATAACATATGTGTGTCACAAAAATAAGGCTAATTCTCACTAGGTATAAATAATTCATCTCAAGTCATAAATTAAGAATTTAAAATCAAGTAGTACGCAAGCACAAGCTTGATCGGTCACCAGACCGATAAGAGTGAATCTTGATCGGTCACCAGACCGATCAGGTAGCTCCCTGACCGATCAGGTTCCACTTCTGAGTGAACAGTAACCACGGAAATCAAATCCTAAGTCGTGGATCGGTCACCAGACCGTTCAGGAGCTGATCAGTGGGGGAACTCAACTCACTATTCGCTCCTTGATCAGTCACCAGACCGATCAGAAGCAAGGCAGTGATGAAGCTGCCTGCTCCCTGATCAGTCACTGGACCGATCAGGAGCCAAGCAACGAGGCAATGACCTACTCTCTGATCAGTCACCAGACCGATCAGGAGCCACACAGTAGGTTCCCAACCTCACTGTGCGCTCCCTAATCGGTCACCAGACCGATCAGTCATCTCTGGATCGGTCACCAGACCGATCCACGAAGGAGCAGCATGCCAACTTCCCTGATCGGTCACCGGACCGATCCAGGGACTCAAACCTAGTCCTCCAAGCTAGGGTTTCATCCAACCTAGCCCTTCAAGCTAGGACTTTTTCACCTAACCCTCCAAGTTGGGAATTTTCACCTAACCCTCCAAGTTAGGACTTTTCACCTAGCCCTCCAAGCTAGGACTTTTCACCCAACCCTTCCGAATTAGGACTTTTCCACACCTAGCCCTCCAAGCTAGGACCTGACCCTCCAAGCCAGGACTTTTTCACCTAACCCTCCAAGTTAGCAATTTTCACCTAACCCTCCAAGTTAGGACTTTTCACCTAGCCCTCCAAGCTAGGACTTTTCACCCAACCCTTCTGAATTAGGACTTTCCAACACCTAGCCCTCCAAGCTAGGATTTTCCACACCTAACCCTCCAGGTTAGGATTTTTCAACACCTAGCCCTCCAAGCTAGAATTTTCCATACCATGCCTAATCCCCGATCAGGACTTAACCATAATCATAATCATTAACCTAAACTAAAATCGATGTCAACACCAAAACAACAATCAGGGTCAGACTGCATCAACAATCTCCCCCTTTTTGTTGTTTGACAACTCGATTTTAAGTTTAGGGATTTTCAATCAATTTTCTCAAATTCAGAATCATAGGGGAATCAGGATCCTCCCCCTACACATAATCATTCTAAACTTAACCAACCACACTCTCTCCCTTTGTCGAACACTGAAAAGGGTCTAGAGGGGTTGTTAAGTTTAACCATACTCCCCCTCAACCCTAGGAGTATCCCAAAACACCAAAGATATGATTGATTTTGATAAACATATGAGCACATATGATAAAAGTAGGGCATGGTAAAACAAGCATATGCATCATATGAATATAACATCAAAAGCATGAACATAGCAATATAGAATGAGGCACATAGGCAGATAGTAATCATGTGAACACACATAAGCCAACATCCTAAACATGATAAGGCAAATATAAACTACATGCAAAATATCAGATGCATCATTTAGCAAAATCTAGTCATAGTCAAGTGCATCAAGACCAAATAACTAAACAGATGCATACCAATGCATTGAAGTCAAAGCATGTGTGGCACAAAGCCATAAAAGTCAAATCACAAGGCATACAACCCGAATGTCATACAGTCCAAGTAATCAGCAAATCAAATGTCAAGCAGACACAGAGTATATCAGCCATCAGCGAGGGGGGGGAGGGGGGGTCTGCCTGCATCGGATCGTCTAGCGTGTCATCATCAGCAGCAAAGGACCCAGGTGCAGCACTACCGGAAGGCGCATCCCTAGGAAATGTGTGACGGCGCCACTCATCGTACCACGTCTGTTGCAGTGTACGGATCCCAGAGACATCAGACTCCACCGTGGTCAGTCTGCGGTCGAAAGATCGGAACCCCGAACGGATCTCCTCCCGATAGAGCTCTCGTATGTGAAGATCATGCTGGATCGTCTGATCCAGCTCGTAAATCTGCCATCGTAGATCCGGGTTCGGCTCATAGTCGTAATCAGCAGCAGCAGCGGCGGGAGCCTCCTGAGGTGCAGCAGCATCTGCTGGTACCTGAAAGTGTGGACCTCCAGGAAGCTCGCCAAGTCCCCTCCCGTCCTTCCAAACCAAAACCCCATCGCGATCCCGTATGATGATGCCGGACTTGGCAAATGCCCGTCGGCCAAGTCTGCAATCCTGTCGGACCATGGGCATTGTCCTGCCCTTGGTGACATCAACACCTACTGACATAAGCCAGTCGGTGATGACATAACCAAATGGCATATATACTGTTGATAACGAGCATTTTATGTCATTTTATTTGCTCATTTACTTAGCATTTTTTTATCCTCTCGTATGCTTAATTCATGTTTATATCATATTTTACGATTAGGATTTATTTTTGGAGCTTATTCTAATTTCCTCTAAATTTTGGTATTATTTCAAGATTTTTGTAGGGAATTAAAGATGAACCTTGGACCAAGGCTTGGATCAAGGAAGCATAAAGAGCCAAGGATTTAGAGCAAGTTGGAGCGTATTTGACTCGAGTTGGAGGTCAAACGGAGGAGATCAAGCCGAATCAATCTGGACCGTCGATCGAAATCTAAAGAGATCTCAATCTTTCATTAAGATTTTGTGCATCTAGTCCTGTATCCCAATCTGAAGGAATCCAACCATTGATTGGAATCAAGCAACCAAGCTGGGCTCTAAGGAGGCTGCTGGGAAGGAAATGGCTGGGCCGAACCCAAGCTGGGCCGAACCAAGGGAGCTGGCTGGGGTGAACCCAAGCTTTGGGCTGAACCCGTGCGCACACAGGGGGAGAAAAGGAGTTTGGGCGCAACCGGCTTGGGGGATCGCATCTCTCACCCGCGACATCTTCCTCTCCACCCCGACTCCCACTTCTCCTCTCTCCCTTCGGCCGATGGCTTCCTCTTCTCCCTCACCGCTGCCGGCCGGACCTTCTCCAATTCCTCCGGTCATCTCCCCTCCTTCTTCTTCTTCCCCAACTCATCTACGGTAGCCACCACTTCTACTTCACCCCACATCCGCAACCCTAGAGCTAGGGCATCATCCCGGTCATCTCCTTTCCCTCTTGATTCCACCGTCGGCCGGAGCTCCTTCCCCTTCACAGCTGACGGCCAGCCGGTCATCTACCCTCACGCGACTTCTCTTCTCCACCTGGACAGACGCAAACCCTAGGGGTGACCTTTCTCTCCACTTCCTCCACCACCTCCGGCTATCTTCTTCACCTCAAAACCCTAGAGGAAGCCTTCATCAGATGCGGCAGCCTTCATCAGATGCGGCAGCCTTCATCAAATGTGGCAGTCGCAGCTTCTTCTCCTTCATCCAATATCGGCAGCAACAACTTTCAAATCTGAACAGCAGTTTTTCCTTTTCCTTTGATGTTTTGGTGTGAACATTTGATCTAGTTTGATGTTTGTATTGATGGATGAATGCGTGTATTGATGCTTCATTCCCCATGTTTGGATTGCACATACTGTGATTGAATTCTTTCATGCCTACCATATGTTTGATTAATTGTCTCTTCCATTAGTTGGATTCTGATTTGAATTTACCTTATCCTAGATTCTTGCAATGTTTCGTTAGTTTGATCGCTTTATGTTTTCTTTGTTAGTAGGAGCCCTAGAGCCAATTATGTGATGATTGACTAAGGGCATTTTGTATCATATTCTATCATTAATAAAGACATGTTTGGTGATTATACTTACTTTGTATTCTGTGCCGAATGACTAAGTATAATAATGTCCTTGTTTAGTAGGTTCTTATCTATATTATATCGATTGGTTGAATCGATAGTGAGATAATGTAGAGAACACTACACTAAATTATTCCTAGTCAAGCATCAATTATTCAGGAACAATATTAATGCATGGAGACTAGCATGTAGGTCAACTGATGACTTGAGCTCACAAGTCATGGATATGTGATATCAAGTTGACACATGGGTATAGATTGGAGAATGTGTACTGAATGACCCACCATGAGAAAGTTTCATAGATTGTCATATGAGTGTCATAGACATTCTCATGTGACTATTGGTATGAATAGTCCTTAGACCTGAAGTCACTATGGTTCCCTACATAAGGAGTTATGTACTTTGGTATCGTCAAACGTCACCCGTAACAGGGTGGACTATAAAGGCGATCACTGGGTATGTAATGAATTATGCGGAGGGATGTGAGTGATGTAGATGGGATCTATCCCTCCCATATGACGGGAGTGATATCTGTGGGCCCCTTGATCGAGTAGGACTACTGAAACGCATGACCATGCTCAAATGAGTCAGTATGAGATATTGAGCTCGTTTGTTTGAGTGAGTCTACTCGGGGATCAAGAAACACAAGATTGATTGAGGATGACACAGTCTATGCCTCATTAGTCAATCTAGATATCAAGGATAGAAGGACAAGGTCATACACTATCATAGTCACGGAAGTTTAGTCGGATCTCGACTTTTCTTGTTACTTGGGTAGCAATGATGCATTGCTAGATGCCGCTCATTGCTTATGTGTCTAAAGTGTTTAGGCGCATTGCCAACGTCACAAGAACCTATTGGGTCACACACAAAGGGCACAATGCTTCGGGAAATCCGAGTTTGGAACTCGGGAGTCCAAGCCCGAGTTGGGAACTCGGGAGGCCTAAGCCCGAGTCAGGGACTCGGGAGATCTGAGCCCGAGTTGGGAACTCGGCAAGTCAGTTCGGGGGGGCTCGAGTTGGGAACTTGAGAGGCCGAGTCGGAGCTCGGCGGACCGAGTCGGAGCTCGATGGACCAAGTCGGAACTCGACGGACCGAGTCGAAACTCGGTGGACTGGGTTGGCACTCGGCAGACTGGGTCGGAGCTCGGCAGACTGGGTCGGGAGCTTGTCACTCGGGAGACTTGGTCGGGAGACCGAGTCGGAAGCCCGAGAGGCCCGGTCGAAGTTGCATGGACGAAAGAGAAAAGTCTCTTTTCATTGGATGAAAAGATTCTTTTCTTGCATGGGAAATGATAAAGAGCCACATAAAATGATGTGCTCTTTATTGGGAAGCCAAAGAGACACAAACCTCTTCATATTCATGGGATGATTATAAAAGAGGGCCTTGTGACTTTGGATGGGTCTGCTTCTTGCCTTAGCTTTTCCCCTTCCCTTCCTCTCTTCTTCTTCTCCTCCACTCTTGGCCGAAACCTTATTGTAAGATTCTTGGTGTTTTCGAGCTACCTCAAGTTGCTAGCACAACTAAGGTAGTTCTCCCGAAGTTGAGAGATTGTGTCCGTGTGGATATGAATAGAGGCACGGACGCTTGAACGTGCAAGAGATCCGGCACATCTTGGATGAGCGGGATAACCGAAGGGCACGCTTCAAAGGTATATACAGTAGATAAATCAATTAGATAGATAGCTTTGTACGAGTTTTCTTTCGCATGGATCGCTCGTGGGTTCTTGTTTCCGCTGCGTTTTTATTGTTTTGTGCCGGGAGAACCCAACAGTGGTATCAGAGCCACTTGCGAAAGATCGTACAAAGTTTTATGCTTTTATATGTGATATAGAAGTAGGACAAGTTTTTTTTTATGAGTTGCATATACTGTATAATATAGTAGTCGTGCTCCCGACCTCCCACTCGGGAAGATGACCTCTGAGGTCATACCGAGCAGACAGCTTCCCGAGGCCACTCGGGAAGACAGAAGCTTGGGTTGTCCCGAGTGAGAAAACCCCAAGAGTGTCTCGGGAAAGGGGAGTCCGAGTGATCATACCATAGCTAAGTAGGTCTCGGATTCATGTTGATGAGTCTAAGGCAGTGCCTCACTCGGGGAACTTACAAAGTAAATTTTGTAGCGGGACCGCCGTGAGTTTCTGCTCAAGCGGCTAATTTTGTTTTTGCACTCATAATAAAATAAATATCCTAAATCTATTGTGTATGATGACATGGTGAATGGTTATGGCCTTAACCCCAATATGATTGGATGTATGTGTGGTGTGCATGTTGTAATTTATAATACGGCCTGCGTGTCGTGCCTTGTATCTATTCTTCCTAATTGTAAAATTAGATTTAGACTCGAATGTAACTCGAGTTTTCCTACATTGTAATGTACAAAAGAGGAATGGAGTGTCCATTGAAGAACGAAGTTACAAGGAGGATGCCAACCACACATGATGACCGGAGGATGCTCTTGGAGAAGAAGTTATCCTTAGGTTGACCATTGATCTTCTCATTGGCTTGAAAAGATCATTGTATACGGGCCATAACCATGTCACATTTCTTGCTTATATGTTGATATATGCTTTGTGTGTATGTGATGCATGATTAGATAAAATGTTTATCTTAATTAAGTCAACTTCATGTGCCTACTAAAGTTTGGTACTCATAAACTACCTTGATCATTTGTTGTTGGGTTCTGCCAAAGCGAAGCAACGCATTTTATCTTGGTAGAGTGCGAGAGGACAATTGTGATGTCCCGCTATCGAACTTTGGGTGAGACTTAACTAAGTCACCTCAATTGGATTGAGAATCTTAGAGGCATATCCCAAAAGTTGAGAAAATTGGGTAAGAGAACAAATTATACTAAGTCTTGGGCGATTAGCCAAAGCTAACTCAAGATGATGTGTAATGTCGTGGATCTTGACCCTTTTCAAGAGTTGCATACGATGCAATTGGTAAAATGTTACCTACCGAATTGAACCTAGTCTTGGTCGATTAGCCAAAGCTAACTCAAGATGAAGTACAATTTGGATCTTGTCCCACATAAATATAGTCGCCATTTGGTTTGGAGCTAGTAGTGTGGACAAAATGAGTTTGCCTACATCCATGACTAGCCCCTACAAAAGCTCTACAATTTAGTGGGAGCATCATTTAATTAAAGGCCTAATTAAATGATATATATGATACTTATCTCTGCATGTTGTATTGTTGTAGATCACCATGTCGTCTAATACGTCGAATACTCTCTCTCTGCGATCTGTCCTTGAGAAGGACAAGCTCAACGGAGCTAATTTCCTGGACTGATACAAGAACTTGAGGATAGTCCTCAAACAAGAACGTAAACTATACGTTCTAGAGCAACCCCTTCCAGAAGCACCCATTGCTACTGCCACCCGTGCTGAAAAGGATGCTTACAAGAAGCATCAGGATGATGCATTAGATGTATCATGCCTCATGCTTGCCACCATGAACTCTGAGCTTCAGAAGCAACACGAGAACATGAATGCACATGATATGGTTGAGCTTCTGAAACAACTGTATCAAGGGCAAGCTAGGCACGAGCGGTTCGAGGTGTCCAAAGCCCTATTTGCATGCAAGATGCAAGAGGGAACTCCTGTAGGGACTCACGTACTCAAGATGATTGGGTATGTGGAGAACCTTGAAAGATTAGGATTCCCACTGGGCCAAGAATTGGCAACAGACCTTATCCTGCAATCGTTGCCGGAGGGTTATAATCAATTTGTCATGAACTGCAACATGAATGAAATTGATAAACCTTTGCCTGAGTTGCTCAGCATGTTGAGAACTGCTGAGCCCAATCTTAAGAAAACCAAAACCAGTAATGTACTGATGGTTGATAAGGTCAAAGGCAAATGGAACCCTAAAGGCAAGGGTAAGACCCAAGCCAAAGGCAAGGCCAACTCTACTACATCCAAGGCTAAAGGAAAGGTGCCTAAGGAAGGGACCTGCTTCCATTGTGGTGAGACCGGACATTGGAAGAGGAACTGCAAAATCTACCTAGAGGAAGCAAAGAAGAAAAGAAGTGAGAGTTCTGCCTCAGGTATTTTTGTTATAGAAGTCAATCTATCTATCTCTTCTTCATGGGTATTAGATACCGGATGTGCTTCTCACATTTGTACTAATGTGCAGGGCCTTCAAAGAGATAGATCATTGACCAAGGGCGAGGTTGACCTACGAGTAGGCAACGGAGCAAGAGTTGCTGCTATTGCTGTAGAAACATATTCCTAGAACTAGAAGAGTGCTTTTATGTACCCGCATTAACTAAGAACATTATTTCAGTATCTTGTTTGGACAAGAAAGGGTTTTCATTTACCATAAAGGACAAATGTTGTTCTATCATGCTGAATGATATGTTCTATTGTAATGCACCATTGATGAATGGACTCTATATTCTAGATCTAGAGAACTCAATCTATAACATAAATATCAAACGGTTCAAACCAAATGACTTGAACCAAACATATCTCTGGCATTGTCGCTTAGGACATATAAATGAGAGTCGCCTATCCCAGCTCCATAAGGATGTATTACTGGACTCATTTGATTTTGAATCATATGAGACATGTGAATCTTGTCTTCTAGGCAAGATGACCAAGACTCCATTTAGTGGTCACGGCGAAAGAGCGACAGAGTTGTTAGGACTCATACATACTGATGTATGTGGTCCTTTCAATGTCGCAGCTAGAGGAGGCTATCAGTACTTCATCACTTTCACTGATGATATCAGTAGGAATGGCTATGTGTATCTCATGAGACACAAGTCAGAATCCTTTGAAAAGTTCAAAGAATTCAAGAGTGAAGTACAAAATCAACTTGGCAAGAGTATTAAGATGCTTCGATCAGATCGAGGCGGTGAATACCTTAGCCAAGAGTTTCGTGACCATCTAGCAGAGTGTGAGATCATATCCCAACCCACTCCACCTGGAACACCACAATGGAATGGTGTGTCCGAGCGGAGAAATCATACTCTATTAGATATGGTACGATCGATGATGAGTCAGACAGATCTTCCTACTTCCTTCTGTGGATTCGCTCTAGAGACAGCTCTTTTCACACTTAACCGAGCTCCATCAAAGGCTGTCATAAAGACACCATATACGATATGGACTGGGAAGAGTCCCACAATATCTTTTATAAGAATTTGGGGTTGTGAGGCTTACGTTCGATGTCAAGTCTCGGATAAACTGGGACCAAAATCTGATAAGTGTTATTTTGTAGGATATCCCAAGGAAACAAAGGAATATTACTTTTACAATCCCACACTTAGCAAAGTGTTTGTCGCCAGAAATGGCGTCTTTCTAGAAAAGGAGTTTATTTCTAGAAGAGTTAGTGGGAGTAAAGTCCATCTTGAAGAAGTTCAAGATACAGATAACACAGAGGCCTTAATGAATATTGAACAGACACCACAAGATGTTGTGGACCATGAGGTTGTTGCACAAGAAGTTGTGGAACAACAAGCTGTTCAAGTAGACCAACCTCCTCGCAGATCTGATAGGATACGTCGGCAACCTGAGAAATACTCTTTTCTCTTGTCTGACCATGATGACGTTATGCTCATTGAGTTGAATGAGCCTACATCCTATCAAGAAGCTGTGATGAGCCCAGATTCTGAGAAATGGCTAGAAGCCATGAGGTCCGAAATGGAATCCATGTACACTAACCAAGTATGGACTTTGGTTGATCCACCTGAGGGGATTAAACCCATTGGGTGTAAGTGGGTTTTTAGAAGAAAGACTGACATGGATGGACTCATGCATACTTATAAAGGGCGATTGGTAGCTAAAGATTTCAAGCAAATTCATGGTATCGACTATGATGAAACCTTTTCACCAGTTGCGATGCTTAAGTCTATTCGGATCATGCTTGCTATAGTAGCTTACCATGATTACGAGATCTGGCAGATGGATGTCAAAACCGCATTCCTAAATGGGAATCTACTCGAGGATGTGTACATGACACAACCTGAGGGTTTTGTAGATCCAGAGCATGCTGGAAAGGTATGTAAGTTGTAAAGGTCCATTTATGGGCTAAAGCAAGCATCTCGAAGCTAGAATCTTCGATTCGATGATGCAATCAAAGCGTTTGGTTTTATCAAGAATTAAGATGAACCCTGTGTCTACAAGAGGGTTAGTGGGAGCACAGTTATCTTCCTGATCTTGTATGTAGATGATATACTCCTCATTGGGAATGATATCCCTTCACTATAGTCTGTAAAGACGTGGCTCGGGAATTGTTTCTCAATGAAAGACTTAGATGAAGTAGCCTATATCCTAGGCATCAAGATCTATAGAGATAGATCTAAGAGATTGCTTGGCCTAAGTCAGAGTATATATGTTGACAAGGTGCTTAATCGTTTTGCCATGCAGAATTCCAAGAAGGGATTTCTGCCAATGTCACATGGTGTGAGTCTTTCGAAGACTCAATGTCCCTTTTCTAAGGAGGAGAGAGACTGTATGGATCAGATCCCTTATGCATCTGCTATAGGGTCTATCATGTACGCCATGCTTTGTACTCGTCTAGATGTCTCGTATGCTTTGAGCATGACGAGCAGGTACCAGTCAGATCTAGGTGAATGTCACTGGATAACTGTCAAGAATATTCTTATGTACTTACGAAGGACGAAAGAATATTTCTTGATATTTGGAGGCGATGAGGAGCTAGCTGTAAAGGATTACAGTGACGCAAGCTTCCAAACAGACAGGGATGACTTTAGATCGCAGTTAGGGTATGTATTTTGCCTGAATGGTGGCGCTGTGAGCTGGAAGAGTTCGAAGCAGGACACAGTCGCAGATTCTACAACTGAGGCCGAGTATATTGCCGCGTCTGAGGCGGCAAAAGAGGCTGTTTGGATCCGAAAGTTCATCACAGAGCTTGGTGTGGTTCCTAGCATAGCAGACCCAATAGACCTCTATTGTGACAACAATGGGGCTATTACGCAGGCTAAGGAACCTCGTTCACATCAGCGGACCAAACACATACTACGGCGCTTCCATCTCATTCGAGAGACCATCGATAGAGGAGATGTGAGGATATGCAGAGTACACACTGATTCTAACATCGCAGATCCTTTGACCAAGGCTTTGGCACAAAAGAAGCATGATGGTCATACGGTCACTGGGTATTAGATACTACAGTGATTGGCACTAGTGCTAGTGGGAGATTGTTAGTAGGAGCCCTAGAGCCAATTATGTGATGATTGACTAGGGGCATTTTGTATCATATTCTATTATTAATAAAGGCATGTTTAGTTATTATACTTACTTTTGTATTCTGTGCCGAATGACTAAGTATAATAATGTCCTAGTGTATTAGGTTCTTATCTACATTATATCGATTGGTTGAATCGATAATGAGATAATGTAGAGAATACTACACTAAATTATTCCTAGTCAAGCATCAATTATTCAGGGACAATATTGATGCATGGAGACTAGCATGTAGGTCAACTGATGACTTGAGCTCACAAGTCATGGATATGTGATATCAAGTTGACACATGAGTATACATTGGAGAATGTGTACTGAATGACCCGCCATGAGAAAGTTTCATAGATTATCATATGAGTGTCATAGACTTTCTCATGTGACTATTGGTATGAATAGTCCTTAGTGTTAGTAATATGAGAGAAGTGTCCTAAGGCAATCGCCTTATGATTGTAAACATTTATTTTAATAAATGAAAATTCACTATTTGAGTATACATGTTTATGTATTTGATTGGGATCTTAAACTCATTTACTGAATGTCCGCAATACAATTCACAGCATGAGAGAATTTGTGATGAATTCACAACTAGTGATTATCTCTACATGTGCAATTGTGAAGTATTGAAAATATCCCTAGTCGATGAATTGATAAATACGGACACTATCAATTCTGTTGAGACTAGCATGGGTTATTCTCTAATCAGCTGATTCTCACTGGCTGGTGACATTGGGATGTCTGGAGATAAACATGAATGCTAGTTAAGGGAACTAGTTCATTGGAGTGACTGACTGTAAAACTTCACATGGTAGTCTATATATAGACATGTCAGTGAAGTTCTTACTGCAGCTTAAGTGCGATGTTCCTTTGACTTGCGGTGTTCAAGTCATCTTGGTCATGGAGACTTATACTTTAACATCTTAAGCAAGCATCTCCAAGGAGGTGTGGACCCAGGATGGTTGGGTATAAGCCGAAGTGCCCGAAGATGTTTGAACAGCCTACAAAGGATTCACCACTCCTTGCGAGGAGATGTATACCCAGGCCTATCGTCGAATTGTTACTCAAAGCCTCTGGCCAGAGCATGTCATGTTTAGAGTATGAGTCTCTTAAATACATGAGAGTAATTAGAAATCCAAAGGATGAGAGAACGTTACTTGGGCTAGGTGTGACGTAGTCAGCCTAGTGGGGACTGACACACACAGACCATGTCCTGAACCAAGTGGGTATAAGATGGTGGAGGGAATGAGGCACGATTCATTAGAGCTGCTGAAGGGTTTCAGAATTATTTCTGAGGTCAACCGTTGATCTTTCGATTAATTGGGGGTCATGATGTACTACTAGGTGCCACTCATGATCGTTCTATAATTGGTTGATTATAGACGGCCAACATAAATCGAAAGCCTATTTAGTCACACGCAATACGAGTAATCCGAGGGATTTAAAATGAGTTGAAAATTAGATTTTCCGATCAAGAGAAACAAGTCGAATCTGAATTTATCAGAGGCGCATCGGAAGCTTAAAATGGCTAAGTCTTTTGAAGGCTTATTGGGCGAATTAAATGAGTTTAATTCACGAGGAGATTGGCTTGGTGTGGCCGGCCAAAGAGGGTGCCCACCCTCTTTGGTTTGGCCGGCCACAATAAAGAGAGAAACCAATTTAATTGGTTTAAATTATAAAATAAATCAAGCGCGATTTGTTTTATAAAATTATGGATAAATAAATTAATTTATATAAAGAAATTTATATAAAGAAAATTGTAGAAATTTATTCTTTTTATGGAAATTAAAATGAACCATGAATTGGTTTAATTTTAATTTATAAAATCAATTATGAATTGATTTTTCCATGATAAGAAAATTTCATACAAATTTTATTTCATAATTAAAAGGAGAGATGTATTTGTTTTATTATAAAGTTAGTTATAATAAAACTTGGCATAACGGAATAATTCATAAGAGAATTTATGAGATAAATTTCTTATGAAAATTTATTCCGTTAATTTCGTTAAAAGGGAGACTAGGTAATAGAGAGACTACTATATAAAGGAACCAAAGGCAAGCCTTGAATTCCAACAATTAATCAAGAGATTAAGAAGCTCTCTCTCTCTCCCTTATTCTCTCTCTCTCTCTAGGGCCGGCGCACCCCCTCTCTCTCTAGGGCCGGCGCACCCCCTAGGGCCGGCGCCATCTTCCCTATCCGTGAGCCACCACCAAGACGAAGTGGGTCGCGTCTTCTTCCTCCCTTCACGGAATCTTTATTCCGTTATTTGGTGGTTAGTTTCTATCTCTCTCTCTTGATATTCTAGTTGTGCCTTTAGAGAATCTAGTAGTTCTTGTCGGCACAAAACTCGTGGCTTTGCGAAGTCATCCCGAAGAGAACTCGGCGTGGACGCGAATAGAGGCGGAGCTTCCAAGGGACGCTACGGTTGGATCTCGTCCCTTACTTCGAGTTACGCGAGGTATTGAGTAAATTAGTTTACTTTCTGCAAAATTTTAATTTATGATCATGTTCACACATCATAAGGTCACATGCTAGATGCGTGGTTAAAAATAATTTGAGAAATTATTTAATGCTAATTCTTCTGCTGCACTTAAATATTTTAAAATTTACGAACCCGTATCCTTGTCAACATGCACCCGGTCCCAACAGTGGTTTCAGAGCCGGTTAGTGTTCGACCTAATCATATAATTGTTTTGCGGACAACTTTGTCATAATCTCAATTTTGGAAAAATTTTCAATTATGGAAATTTTCCAATTACTATAAATTTTAGATTTAGGAATTTCAAAGTTTGGAAATCCTCATGAAATTTCGCAAACGTTTGAAATATCCTAGTTTCTGAAATTTTATGATAATTGAGAAAACTTCCCATCTTTGGAAACTTTCCAATTTTGGAAATTTCCTATTTTGGAAATTCTCCAATTTTGGAAATATGTAAGTTTTCTTTGTACCAGAAACTTACAATTATTCTGAAAACCTATTATGAAATCTCGCAATTTTGGGTACTTTCTTTCAAGAAAGTCTAGACAAATTTATGGATAATTAATTGACAATTAAATTCAAATTGGTTTTAAATTATCAACAAAATTCTTTATTTTGGATTGAGCCTCGGGGAGCCGTCCAATTTAAAGTTAGTTGTTGTAATTTAATTTCCCAATTTTGAATGAAATTGTCATGTTTAATTTGGTTGCGCTTCAGAAGCGGACTAAATTGAATTTACGATAAATTTCTTTTCTTTGGGTATCTGAGCCTCGGGGAGCCACCCTTAGAAAATAATTTGTTGTAATTAATTAAACCCATGAATAAAATATGATTTAAGAGGTGATGCTCTTACATATTGTTGTCTCCAAAATTAATTAGGAAAATGGTTTCCTGTAGAGCTTTCTTAAAAGAGATTTTCATGAAAATAATATGTTGTTGAATTAAGGGAATTGCCTCTTAATTTAATAAGATTTGATTTAGAGATATCAAAGTCTTAAATATATTATTTCCGAAATTGATTATGACAATTTAGGAAATTGTTTCCCAAAACAATTCCTTGAATAAAGTATGAAATTAGAATTAGGAAATCCGGTTCCTAATTCAATTAATGAGACTTGATAAATTAAGTCACATACATACTTTATTAAGGAAATCGTTAGTCATGACATAATTATATGTCATGAATGTGCTTTGAAAAGAAAGGATGAGACCCAAAACCCCTTACAAAATATTAAGGCCAACACCTTCCATTAATATGGTTAGAATCGGAGTTTTGTTTCTCGTTTGGGTTGATGGACACATCCATGCCCGGCTTGAACCACAACATATTCAAACCATGGAATTAGTTTATGAATAATATAGTTGGAGTCAGAGGTCAATCCTTAGTTTTGGTTGTTGGACACATCCAAGCCTGACTAAACGGTTGAATGAGCTCCAACCATATTAAAACTATTTCTTGATTAATGGGTCAGCCTTAAGCTTGGAGCATCGATTTGTTGTGCCACAGCCAAGGTCGATGTAAAGAGAGGTGCAGTTGGGTGCTATGTATAATGTTGCATACTTGTTAATGAGTTAACAACCTAATGATTTATGCAAACATTCCATTATTTGATAGCATAAAGTGATAGTTACATATATGTGATATGTAATCGGTATAATTACCTACCTTCATAACTAAGAATAACTTGATGGCCACAGCCATGGTGGTTCTTATCTATGGTTGGATATCAACCTATTTGGAGATGTTCCTACGATCTCCCAAATTGATAAAAAGGGTTATTCAATTTGAAAAATAAATAGGATTTTATTAATGTATGTTGATACATTCTTTATCATTCTTCTCACATAAGCTCAATTTGTATTTCTAGGTTAATCACTCGATCATGTCTTCTCTGAATTTGCGTTCCATTGGACACCAATAAACTGATCGGGCCGAACTTCATGGACTGGTTTCGAAACCTGAGGATAGTCCTCAAGGCAGAGAAGCTTGCTTATGTCATTGAAGATCAACTTCCCAACCGTCCTCCTGAGGGTGCAACTCCAGACCAGTTAGTGGCCTATCAAAAACATGTGACCGATTCTGAACTTGCGAGTTGCATCATGCTAGCCTCTATGGTACCTGAGCTGCAAAAGCAGCATGAGCATATGGATGCTTATACCATCATCTTCCATCTTCATGAGTTATTTGAAGAGCAGGCGAGATCCGAAAGGTTCGAAGTCTCCAGACTCCTCTTCACCTCTAGGATGCAGGAAGGCACTTCTGCCTCACAGTTTGTGTTAAAGATGTTGGGGTACATTGAGCGACTGAGCACACTCGATTTTGCAATGGATCATGAACTAAGTATTGACTTAATTCTGCATTGTTTGCCCAAAAGTTATTCACAATTTGTGATGAACTATCGGATGAACAAGTTGGAGACTACCATTCCTGAGTTGCTCAACCTGCTGAACACTGTAGAGCCTTCTGTAAAGCAGGATCAAAAGACGGTACTGTTAGTTGGTTCCTCGAAGAAAGGTTCTAAGAGGAAGGCCAAAGAACAGATTAAGGAAAGAAGAAAAAGGCCAAAAAGACTGAAAAGACACCAAAAGGAACTTGCCATCACTGTGGCAAGGAGGGTCACTGGCGAAGAAACTGCAAAGTTTATCTTGAGTCCTTGAAGAAGAAGGCATCCGATGCCCCATTCTCTTCAGGTATCTTCGTTATTGAATGTCACTCTATTTTCTCAAATACCTGGGTACTTGATACTGGGTGTGTAATGCCCGCCCTTCTCACACTAGGGCAGGGTTACGCGAACATAATTTTTTTTCGTTTTAGCGGAAGCATTTTGAAACTTGAAACTTGAACATGATACATGTATAATCTTGTACTTGAACATGTAAGGCATGAAACCTTTTAAACATCTTAGACATTGAGGAGAGCATGCTAGGTACCTTCACATTCTTATTTGCATAATAGAAGCATGCCACATGGTCATTTCTTAAGACAGAGGAGTAAGTATGAGGAAGGATAACATAATACTAAAGTTCTTTAGCAAGTATAAACTAAGTACTTAGCATATGAGCAAGAGTGAGCATGAAATATCCATATGAGTCTAATTATCTGCAAGTAGCAACTTAGTAAGTATGATTCAACATTTAACATGCAATACTCAGCATATGCATAACTAAATAAAACATGAG